>MU158769.1:464499-595456 GCA_015888305.1 Antheraea pernyi | reverse complement strand
CCCAGGGGGAGAGGGTTTTGGCGGTGTCCCTTGACATCGCCAACGCCTTCAACACCCTTTTTTTTTTTTTTTTGTAACGGGGGGAAAATCCTACATGGATACCCTCACGCCGTCGGGGGCAGCGTGGTGGCGTATCCATAAGGGATTTGCCCACGTTAAAAAAAAAAAAAAGGAACTACTGGTCCGATCTCAAAAATTCTTGGAGTGTTTATATAGCTCATTTATCGAGAAATGTTATATGTTATATATCATCACGCTAAGGAGCGGAGCACCAATGAAGATTTCAAAATCGGGGTTCGTTTCCTCTTGAGAGCTTCCACTGCGTGTTAGCGTTAGCCCAAAGTAACTATTCCAAGCGAACGAAGTCGCGGGCAGAGGCTAGTTTATTTTAAAAGTATAATAAGCCTTTTATTTCATAACTATCTATTATAATATATTTTAGTAATATTTGGGTGAACTTTACTACCAGAATAGGGATACAAAATATGTCAATCAAGAAATAAAATAAAGCGAAGGGTTATATAATATAACTGTTAAACTGTTGAATAATATAATTTTATTAGCTCCATACATTCTTTACAGAGTGCAGCGCGTTTCGAAAATTCAAAATCAAACTATTATTGGAGTGTCTGCTGCCGTCGACACACTCTCTAAATTTAATCGAGAAATATTTTATTGGATAAATATTGAACAAACTGAAATACATGCACAACGAAATTTATTAATGTAGTGATCGGTTGAATAATGAAATGTGAAAACGCGTAGGGCTGTCTGCTGTCGATTTTCTGCATAATTTATGGATAATTGAAAATTATTGTAATCATGTCTGTAATTTCGCACGAAGGATACTTTGTAGAATATCGATGATTCTAACGTTTAGAGATCATCCAATTCACTCGTAGGGTGAAATTATGAGCTACTCGCAATATTATCGATAATTCACATCACTAGCTTGGTGCATAAAAAACTGTGTAATCTTGTAAACATATATTCACTATTATATATACTGTATAGGATAAATAATATAGGATTTCAATTGTAGGTTAGTAGTTTAATTAAAGAACTTCATAATAAGTTCTCTAAAAACGGTCATATTTTGAGAGGAAAGGACACAATCAACGTTGGGGAAAACATAAATACATCCTCTTTCCCATATTCAAATTCTTTTATTCCTCTACCTCACTACCAATTAGTATGGTGTATAAAAAAAGATTATTCTTTGGAGAAATATTTTCTTTAATACATATCAATTTTTTTTATTCTATCCAGGGTTACCAGATCTTTTTTATTGACTTTCATAATTTCCAAAAATAATAAAATTTATTTCTTTTGCATTAAAGTTTGTTAATGTAAATAGTATGTATGGTAGGATTTCATTTTTATAATTTAGGGATCTTATTTTTGATAGACTGGCAACTCTGGTCATATCAGTTCTATATTTCTGAATCTCTTTTCAAGTACCACCTTACCGAGTTGGATTGATCTCTAAATGTATAGAGGACTAGGGTTAAGATAAAATCTATCTAATATATTTTTTCTACTTTGTAAATATGTTATTTTTTATTTCAACAGCATCATTATTCGAGACGCTAAAATATGTTACAATAAAGTTTGTTTTTATACTATAAATCATCGTATATTACATAGTTTTGGAATCCTATTACCATATTTGGTGGTCTGTCGTGGAATTTACTGTTTTTTTTAGTGGCCTCGAGACGTGTAAATGTTTGTTACATACTGCCAAATTGGTATTTATATGTTAATTGCAGTTTTGTCAATATAAGGTACTATTCTGAAATGTTATAAGTAAACACTTTAGTTGAATGAATTTCGCAAAATTTTGTGGTATACTTTTTAAACTCGAATCTCGAAGGATTTTATTTTTGTTTTTAAAAGCTTTAAGTAGGTACTTTATTGTCTGAAAATAACAGACGTTATTGGAAAGATAACTATATATTATAATCTGTACATTAGATATAACTAGGAAAATCAAAATGGATCGTCTCTTAGAAGACATTACTCATAATTGAAAAGAATAAATATAAATAATATATTCGTAAGAGAAGCTCTGTAATAACTTTTTTTTTTTTGGGAAACATGTATCGGTATATTTTGCTACAGGTCTACTATATTTTTTTATAAATATATTTTTTACCATCACCGTCCTCATTCGGCAGGACTGTGATGCAAAAGTCGTACACTTTGGTCCTATACTAGAATTATGAATCGAGACATATTTTTAAAGTTTATCGGCGATCGATTGTCTAATTTAAAATAATTATTTATTACATTATTTTGTAAATTATGTAAAATTTAGTTTTAAGCGATTGGAATTTGTATAGCGAGTTTAAATATTGGCAATGATTAAAACATTTAATCGAATTTCGAAACGATTTTAGAGATATCATATTCGTATCATTATAAAAAAAGTATATATTAATAATTAATAAATTTCTACAGTCATTACAATTTGGAGATGATATTTTTTTATGAATATACTTCTGTTGTATTCAGACGTTACTTGAATATTATCCGTGTTATTATAAAAAAGTTAAATACGTATTGAATACGTGCTTTAAAAAAGTTTGGTTACTTACGCATTAAAAGCACCGCGCTCGCCGACCGCTGCGCGGCAAACTCGCGTTATCCTTTTTCACACGTCTAGCCTAACCTAAGCAAACCGAGATAATAGAGCAAGATGTCGAACGTTCCGCGAGCGCGGTGCATTTAATACGAAAGTACCCAAACTTTCTTAAAGCACGTATTCAATACATATTAAACTTTTTTCTAATAACACGGTATACGTTTTAGACTCAGATTTTATTTTTAATACATTCATATATGTATATTCAAATACTTATTAATTATCACGTCTTTTATTTTGAATTGTTATCCAATATAAAGGAGGCAAGCATATTAGTTTTTTTTAAGTAACATATTAACCGACAAAAATAGTGTGAAGTTCTAAAATTATGTATTATTGGCTATTTCTATATTCAAACAGAAATTACCGGGGTGATGAATATTCAAATAATGAATACATACATTACTTAATCAAGTATGTATATTACTTTATTATTCTTGCAACACTTTTACTAGTGTTGCCAGCTGTAATCCTTAATTATCTGTATTCTAGTTATAATAGAACTAGTGTAAGCTTAACCATTATACTCATACGATTAGGAAATAAAGCACCGGTTTATATAGTGCACTATAAAAAAGACATTCTCAAATAAAATTAGTATAATGGAAGTTTAATTTTTTTTTTAAATCCAAATAACATTGTTTTAAATATAAGCGTTTATTTTCATCAAATATAATTATAATAATGTACAATGTATTTTAAGACGTTTCTGAAAATTTCCATATTATTAATTGGGAATTGAACGTTGGCACAATTTTACGTCGCATTTTGAAAACAGCGGAGTACTTCAATTTGTATAGAGGATTTATGATTTATTTGCACGTTTTATTACATGTTATATTGTACTGTTAAAACGTACAAAAGCCAAATGATACAGTACAACAAAATCAATTTTTAATAACTTTGCTGAGTTATATTTTAGGAAGAATTGAGAATTTAAAAAGCACACATTATGTAATGTTTTGTAATAATTAATATAATCATGTAAACATGAAATATAGTCTTTCTTGCCTAGGATTTTAAACTTCCAAAGTGTGTATAGAGTGTAATTGTATTGTAACCGCTGTTAGTCGCTACAATTATAGAAAGTAACGTGTACCTTATATAATCATCAGAGCAATGGAAATATATATAGCAATAAATAAATAAATAATCATTAATGTTTTTTCGTTTTATTGGACCAGCTTCCTTTACGTCATTGTGAACAAAACTTTATCATTGATATACTTATTTCTTCTACTTTGTAAGGTTTCTAAGAATTTTAAATATTAGAGAATCTTTTACAACTTAAAAAATCGTAAAATATTTGACTTAAAATAAGATGTGTGGAATATAGCTAATGCATAAATTGTAATGAAAGAAAGAAATGAAAAAGAGAAAGAAAGACCCCAATATATATTGTTTATCTTGATTTATCGAAAGCCTTCGATCAGGTTTCGTACGATATTCTTTGGGATAAATTAAGGCGTGAAACTTATCTACCTGGAGAAATCGTGTTATTGTTTATGTATTGGTATAAAAACCAAAAGAAAGTTTTTGTAAGGTGGGCAGGTTCTCTTTCGGAGGAGTACGGACTGAATTGCGGGGTGAGGCAGGGGGGACTTACCTCTCCTACGCTCTTCAATCTGTACATTAACCGACTGATTGACGAGCTCAGCAACACCGGCATTGGGTGTCATATAGACGGAGTGTGTATGAATAACATCAGTTACGCAGATGATGTGGTGCTGCTAAGCCCTTCCATCGGCGCTTTACGAAGGCTCTTGAAAATTTGTGAGACCTACGCGGTGGTTCATGGACTTAAATATAACGTGGGAAAGAGTGAAATAATGATTTTCAGGCCGGATAACAAACGATATACTCTCGTTCCGAATTTCACTTTATGTGGTACAGCTCTAAACAAAGTCGAGCAATTTAAGTATTTGGGCCACTGGGTCACCGAGGACCTTAAGGATAATGTGGACGTGGATAGGGAGCGCAGGGCGCTGTCTGTCCGATGCAATATGTTGGCCCGTAGGTTTTCACGGTGTACAGAGTCTGTTAAGTTTGCGCTTTTTAAAGCGTACTGTCAGTCCTTTTACACTTGCAGCCTGTGGGTTGACTATACGCAACGGGCATACAGTGATTTGCGCGTTCAATATAATAACGCTTTCCGGGTGCTGATGGGTCTGCAGCGCCTCCGCGATGTTCGCGGATGCTGATATTGACGGTTTTGCGGCGATCATGCGCAAACGGTGCGCGTCTATCATGCGTCGCGTGCGTAACTCTCCGATGCTGGCTCGCTGTATACGGCTACATGCAGTCGTACAGTGAATTTCCACCATCACCGGAGGTTCCACTCGGACCTACCACTTAATGTTACATCCTGTGTTCTGTGTTTTTGTTTATAATTTATTTTTCTGTTTTATTATTATTACTAACACTAATTTTTTAAACCTGTAATTGTACCCACAAATATGCATGTAACGATGAGTCTGAAATAAATGATATTATTATTATTAATGAAACCAATTCTTTTATTAAAAGTAACTACAACTATTTTATTAAAAAATAATAATTTCTCGTTTTATTTATTAAACATATATATGTACTTTGTTATATTATACTTTGGACAGCAAGTACATTTAACGCCATCTTTTGAAAACGTCTCACATCTAAAGGTGTAATAATTTTAAAATAAATAATATTATATAAGTAATATTAAAATTCGTAATAAAAAACAAAACACTTTGTTCAATCATACATAATTGTTCTAGTCGATTACCCAAATATAGTTTCATGAAAATATATTGTAAATTACCAGTTACATAATATAGTTATTTTTCTGACTGGGCTATTGGCCTAGCAAAACCTTAACAGTTTCACTGGACTACTATAATTTTATCATTAAAAGCTTTGATTATATACTAAACCAGATTTCCAGTCTAGTATGTAAAAATCGTACTGCACTGTCAAAAGTATATAACACTACGTTCTTCGCACATAATCGGTCATTGCGCTCGATGCTTTTTAGACTATAGAGTGTATATAGATATATTTTTACTCTCACAATTCTATTTATAATGCAACAAAACACAGCTACCCTGTTTATTTGGCGAGAAGTTAAAACTGTCTGACTACTGAGGAAACATCTAATAGTTACCTAAGTAATCTGTTAAAATTCAGGTTTAAATCTGAATCTGTACGTAGGTACAATCACAGAGGTACAATTACAATTTATTGAAGCTTAGGGATGTTTGAAAGGAGTTTGCCACGATATCAAGTATGTGTCAATAAATGTGATTTCTAATATTATTCTAAAAACATAATTTATTGTTTGATAAATTTTATAGACCTCTGCGACCTGCCCAAGCCACCATAATCCAAATTTATACCCGATATTAGCTCATCGTACTTACCTATATCAGCATGCGCTGAAACCTCTCAGGTTTTATAAAATAAGGAAAGCTTGGAGGCGTTCAGGCCGTTCAGGTGCTCTTAGTCTACAAGTTTTACCATTATTATATACCATACCATATTTACAATTAGAGCTTATTTATTATAGCTTATAGAGTTTAGGAAAACTAAGGAAATATACCAACAACAGAAGTGACTTTGTATATAAGATTTTAAATTATAAATGCTCAGTATACAGTACTAAAACCTATCAAGATTTATTTTAAGGGAGTATCTAAATATTTAATTATATTAACTAGCGGACCAGGCAGACGTTGTCCCGCCCCGATTATGAAAAAAATCTCGACAAATTATATATGAAAATCCATTCGGTAGTTTTTGAGTTTATCGCGAACAGACAGACGCGGTAGAGGACTTTGTTTTATACTATGTAATGATTAAAAATATTTCGAATACTTTAGAATTGCCATACCACATAACAATTTGATAACATAGACCGTGAAATTTAAACCTCTTTGTTATCCAAAACAGGGCTGTCCAAACTAGGTGGGACCCAGCGCCAACAAAAATGACTAAATACATGGGGGGCCGCAAAATATTTGTATAAATCAAATACAGGTATAATAGGTATCATTATTTTATCATCTACTTTTTCATTCATTTGTCTTTTACAATTCTGTCAACGTCAACCTCAATATTAGTAGTAGCTAGACGCAGTGCATGTTTAAGTGAAGCGTCTGTCAATTAAGGCCTGTATTTTAATTTTATAAGATTGTTGAATATGCACTTTCACAAATGTAGGTGTACTGCCCATCATCGAGCTCATTTTTAGCCCAAAATTCGTCAGTTTGCGGAAACGTTCAATAAGGACTAGATTACAATACTAAGCTTTAGATTCTAAAACCCTTTTTTTTTTTTTTTCGAACTGACTACGCTATTGACAAATGTAGGTGTACTGCCCATCATCGAGCTCATTTTTAGCCCAAAATTCGTCAGTTTGCGGAAACGTTCAATAAGGACTAGATTACAATACTAAGCTTTAGATTCTAAAACACTTTTTTTTTTTTTTTCGAACTGACTACGCTATTGACCAAGCAAGGTCTTAACAGCTTCACCGGACTACTAAGGCGAGCGCTTAAGGCACTCAGCCGATTTTACTTTGACAACTAGCTCAAGGGTGCGCGGCACACCTCGGCTTTGGCTGTTGCCTGATACAAGCAATTCGCGACCTATCTGAGCTAACCTAAGCTAAGCTAACTATTCATACATATACGAGTTGTTGAAACATATATGTGTACCAAGCATACATACCTCAACAACTCCTATATATATTTCGTATCGGATAATATTCTAAACTATTTCAATTTGATAAGGGAAAAAAATAAAACCCTTCCACCTGCATGTGTAAGCGTGTATGCGTGCACGTGTGTGGAGGTGATATGTGTAATGTTGTCGCAGTGATGTAAGATTTTGTGTCACTGTATCGCGCGAGCAGCGTACTCAAGGGCTCCACGCCGAGGGAACGGACCTAGGCTTGAGCTGCTGCCGAGGGGGGCCTAGTCTGGTGTGCGGGAGCGAAATTTACCCCCAGACCACGGCGGCGTGATCTGTGGTTACGCGGGCGTGGGCGTGAGCACGCTCTGTTTAGAGAGACAGGCTGGTACTGATCGTTCACTGCCGTTATTTCATCGGGAGGGTCGGTAAAAATATGTCGCGGACGTCTTTTACTACGCGCAGCGTTTGGTACGGGTTCGTATTTTGCGGCGGATACCACTAACGGACTGGGATGATTCGCGGCTTTTTCAAAATAACTAATCGTAAGTGATTTTACGTACGCCCAGATAGAAGGCATCTCTAGGTCCCTATGTAGATCAACTCTCCGGACGTACCACGGGGCACCGGTCACTTTACGTAAAACGCGGTTTTGAAGAACCTGCAACTTATGAAAATTATCTTTCGACATATGCGCAAAAACGGGACTGCTATATGTCATCACGGGACGGATACACGTCTTATACAAAGTGAGCTTGTGTCTGAGGGACATCTTACTCCTATGACAAAGCAACGGATGGAGGCGACCCAAAACCATAGCGGCTTTGTTTCGTACTCTATCTATATGTGACTCGAAATTTAAATGTTTATCTAATGTAACACCGAGATATTTGACCTCGTCGGCCCAAGGTATATCGGTTCCGTATAGCCTGATGGGCTCGAGGTTATTATTACGTCGTAAAGGATCGAAGAGTATCGCGGCGCTCTTATCAGGATTAACTTCTATGCGCCATCGACGAAACCATTCACCGAGTGTGCAAACGGCCTTTTCGATGCGCTTCCTAAGAAAGTCCGACCGCAAGCTGGAAGTGTAAATAACGGTATCATCAGCATAGCAACCTACCTCGACCCGTTTAGACCGAGGTAGGTCACTGATGAACAGATTGAAAAGCGAGGGCGCGAGTATGGAGCCCTGTGGCACACCTGAGCGTATCGGGTGGGGCAGGGATAGTTCCCCATCCACTCTAAAACGGAAAGTCCTATCAGTGAGAAAATCGTGGATAATATGTATTAACTTATCGGGTACATGATATTTACATAATTTATGGACGAGCCCTCCATGCCAGACCTTATCGAAGGCTTTGGCAACATCGAAAAAAACTGCAATTGTGCGTTTCGGTTTACGTTTCGGGTCGGCATTAAAATTAGAGAAAATGTACTCCGTGAGGCGGTGTATTCTAAAACACGAAGCGACATTCTTATACCGTAGTTCAAAAATCAATCCGATTTGCGTTTTTTTTCCGCATCGAAAGGCAATCAGATTTAAATCAGTATGCATATTTTACTCGCTTACAATTTTGCGGAAAAGAACCGCAGTGCGCACAGTCATTTACAAATATTTTTTACCAATCCTTGGAATAAAACACAATTTCATTATGAAATTAAAATATTTTTTATGTTTCGTGCCAGTATTTCATTGTCAAGTCCGTTGTCTGCGGAAAACTAGAGGTTAATATATGGGGTCGCTCCGAAACGCGTTATTCAGCTTTCGTGGATGGACTGAACCATGCGAAGTACTTGACATAAGGTAATGATACCTAGTATCAAAGTGGGCACGTAATTAGGAAAAGGAAATACCTATCTCATAAATAAATAAGATGTTTATAGGTTGGAAAAGAAAACGAAAAAACGGCCGTACATTAGTTTTTATTATGTACTCATTTTTACATATTATAAAAGTACACTTATAAACAACACTCCTCCTCGCAGCCAATCACTGAAATAGGAAAAAAACATTGTTAGCCACTATAATTCTTTTGATCAAATTTTATATTGTATCAAATGTATCAGAAATAGTATAACGTCATGGCATTCAGTAGTAGCAAATATAATATAACATCATTTATCAGAAAAGTTACCCAAAATGAAGATAGTTAATTGCTTACTGCAAGATGTTTGGGAGGGACTGTACAATATTTTGATCTCTTAACTATTAATCCTTTGCACTTGAGGATGAAGGGTTAATAGTCTACTTGAATACGAAAATTTAAGAGACAAAGCCACAAAAACTTCATCAAGAATTACAATTGTATTCAGTATTTCGTTTATTTATTTTGTATGACAAAACATACTTTTCTTATCAGGAATTATCACAAGGGAATAACATTTTTAGATATCACAAAGTAATAATAAATAATTTTGCATAAATAGCAAAATATGGTTTTGTCAAGAATGTGTACCTTTTATCACAATGTAAGCCTATGATCTCGGTCTCTCCTTCTTTTCTTTGTACAGGGCTAGAAGTGACACGTTCGCTACCTTCACCACCTAAAAAGAGAAATAACGAACTATTTATACAAACAGTTATTATTATCAAACTGAACAGTCAACAAAAATTAGCAGGTTTATTATTAAAATATCATTTGTGATTTAAATCGGAAACACTTTATCCAATTCATGCCCAGAGAAGATTCAGAAAAGAGTGGGCAAAAACTGGAATTAAACTGGATTGTGTTTATATTTTTCTTTCTATAACTTTTGTATTAAAGCAATTAATTTTCGAATTTTTAAAATATACTAGTTTTGATGTGTTATGAGAAATCGTCAAGAGAATTTAGTTTGTAACAAAAGTCTCAGGTGAAAAAAAAAGAAGAAAGACCTTTAAAATTGGACCTGAGCAGTATGGATGTGCATTATTCAGATTGGAGTGATTGACAGACAGCCAATCAGAGATAATCTAGACTCCCTATTTGAGAATTTCGATGGATCTATTGCCACGACAGTAGAGCTCATAGTATACAAAGGAGACAAACAATGCCATATCCAACTATATTGTTATTGTCAATTTTGGTATTCAAAAGAACTTCTTAGACACGAGAAACATTCTTTGGTCGTCATATGGAAAAATAGCTACTAGATTTCAATAAGTGTTCAAGACAGTGTTGGAAAACAGAGATTAATTCATTAAATAAGTATGTAGGTATATAACAGTAACATGTTGATGGCAAGCTGTAACAGAAATTATACTAATAATATATGTAAACACTTCTCTTGTAGTTCCAATGTTTGCATGTGATAGGAAAAGTTCATTGTCACAAAACTAATGTAAATAATACTCAATATAAAACTAGAATTCAAGAAGCATTTGGTAATAATTGTATACTTGAGAAATGGTTACAAATGTTATTAATGTTTGATTCTTAATGTTGTTCAAAGGTGAAAATTGATAGTATCCAAAAGATTGAAGCTAATTTTAAACAGAAATATAACTAAGTTCTGCATATATACTGGAGCAATTTAGAGTTATTTTCTTAAGATGTACAGTCTGAAAGAACTACACATATAAAGGAAATTTGATGTATTGAAATTACATTAATTCATCTGTTACAACCACAGTATTAGTGGAACTAATTTCTCTAAGTAAATATATTGAAATACTATTTTCTAACCATAACATCAGTTAAAACCATATTCATAAAATAAATTGTAGATGTTAAGCCTTGTCAAAAACAAAATTATTAACACAAAATCAAGCCAAGCAAAACATCTTGTACCCTTTGACAGAAAAAATGTGAGTATATTACATTAAAAATTATCAAAGATGAATTATGGGGACTAATTTAAATAAAACAATGGGCTGAATGAATAAATCACAAGTTTTAAGTAGATTTTCATTGCAAAATTGATACTGATACCTATAATAGTACAATTAAGACAGTAAAAAGACTTGCCTTAAATCTGACTCCGGGAATGTCACCAACAGCATGACCTTTACGACCGAATCCTGCCACCAACACTTCATCGTTCTCCTCAATGTGGTTCAGACAACCGTCACGAGGTACGAATGCTGTCACTTTCTTGCCGTTCTTGATGAGCTGCACACGGACACACTTGCGGATAGCAGAGTTGGGCTGCTTGGCTTCAACACCACTATAGATTTCAAAGTTAACAAAGCAAATAAACCTTTAATGTAAGTAATTATTCAATATAAGCATTAAAAATTCCAAATATTTCTATTTTTCAATTAATAACACTAACTGTTTTTTATCTAGAATTCATCCAGACTTTAAGCTAAACTTTTCTAAAAGTACAATAGCATGAAAAGTGCATATATATAGGTGCTAATGAATTTCCAAAACTGATAAAGTAACAAATTATAGAAAATACTCCAACCCCATGAAAAAGGTACCTCGCCATGTTTTCTGTTGCCAATGGATACTACAATTACCATGATATACACAAATTATAGTTATAGTTGATTATTATGCTACATTACTATAATTCAACTCCATAAAATATCTCTGGTTGTGTGATGAATTTAAGTTTTCTTGTACTTTATTTCATCCATAATACTGCTCATGATTATTGATTGCTTACAGAATTATAAGAGAACAACAGAGTATTAGAAATGTTTATACATTTTCTGATACAAAAAATACATTATTTCTAAGATCTCTGGAGGAATTGTCCGTCTTTTTTATAATAGCTATACTATTGATATACTATCTGCTGATGTCTCATACAGCCAGGGGTTCAATTACACTTACCGCTTTCGAGAACCAAGCATTCTGTACTTGGATGCGTAATTATAAATTTAGTAGGTATGACTACAGATCCTCTCATGTGAAGTATAGAAAAGTATTGTTAACATGTTTTCAACAAAAGTTTTTAAACTAGTTCTGAATAATTGGCTACTGCATTATTATTATTTAATCTTTATTGTTTTAGGTAAGATATTGTGATAAAATGTACTTGTTGTCATTTTATATCACTTTAATGATAAAAAAAAACCCTTGTAAATAATATCAGCGGATTTAAAGTTCTAAACACACTAACTTACACACAGATAAAGGTACATTAACATAGCACAAAATGTTATATCTGTAACCAGATTTTTACATAATTAGTCCTTTATAATCACCATATTTACCTTAAACAGATACACTAGAATCAATTTAAATAAATTCCAATGCAAAATTTATTAAAAGTGGATCATTACTCATGCATTAAGAACAAACATGCGAAAGTCACAGCACAACAAAAACTACAATTATGTTAGCAAATGTACAGTAAATTACACACAAACAGTTCAATCACGTACATGTGTCTTAGCAGAGTATAGAACTAGAGTAAACACTACATATTCATAACCTCTACTCAAGTTCGTTGACCTAGAATTCATACGTTTTATTATATATATATATATATATATGTTATATTGATAATTACGAAGAGTATGTAATGGGTTTTACTTCAAGTATTGTAAACTCGTTATCTTCTTTATGCAGTTTATAGCTTCTTCGTTGTTGCGACGTCGCCACTCGCAGTATTATCCTGTGATTGTAGTGAAAACACATTCACAGAAGGAATACCGCGCGTGGTCACGACGCCTTGTAATTAATTCTTCATCACTTCCGTAACTATCCACGGATGATAAAAAATCTTCAAACAGTTAAAAAAACCGTTACGAGATGCTACACAACAAACTACTAAAATTATAAGGGTGTACCTACTTACACTTTTTCGAGGACGATGCCCTTAGCGTGAGATGCACCACCGAACGGATTGGCCTTCCATCTCGTACCCATGTGGGCCTTTTTGAACTCCTTGTCGGCCCATCGCTGCTCACGACGGTGATTCACGTGCTTGCGCGCCGTACGAATACCCCTAGGTTTACCTGCAATGTCGAGGTCGCCGGTTATCACTAGTTTTCTCTCGAACACCAAAATCAACACTTAAATCTTCAGATGGAATTTCTTGAATGGAAAAACTTTCAGAGCACCTCGAAAACGCCGCCGCGATAACGCGATGGAGACAGATTTATTTTACACCACGAGAATAACATGTCTGCGCCATGGCCGACACCTAAGCGGTCACATATAAATTACATTATACAAAAAACTATCCATCAAATATCACTCTGGCTTTGCACACGTGTTTATTACACTTATGCGCATCATTTTAAATCATATTCAACAAATAAGATAAAACAATCGGCACAAAACTATTTCTTACCCATTACGATAGCGCGAACGCGATCGGCTACAGATGGGAAAAGAAATTATCAAAACGACTAGCCAACCACGGGCTTTGAACTGTCACAATTGCCAACTGAAAAAATCAATCTACATTTATACGAGTGTTGCCAATTACTAAAGTTGCCGTATTTTACTTAAAAAATATTGTACATTCAGGAATATAATAAAACGAAACTAAAACGTGACTAAAACCAATTGTTTTGACCCCATTAGGCTCATTTATCTTATAAATAATGTAATAATATGTTGCTGTATTTTTTTAAAGGAACTTAAATTATTATTTTGTTCTTTTAAAGTAGAGTACAAAATTATAGAATCTAACCATTATTTTATTTGTTTTAATTATTTTATTAATTGCTACGTTTTCTCCCTTGGAAATAGAGAAAGTGAAACAAGTGAAATACGTTTTTCTCTATGCTTTTTACATGTCGCTAATTAGTTAGTCTATAAAAACTCAATATTGTGCATTAATAAATTATCTGCTTATAAATTGCTAACATTAGTGTACCTTTAATCTTTTACATTACACCAAGAATTAAATCATCATGTACACTCATAATTATCGTATATGTTAGTGTGATGAGCGATGATGTCTTAGTTGATACCGTGTTCGGATACAGCGTCGATGGACGTAGGTTCAAGTCCTTGGCACTAAAGCGGAGCCTGCGGTGAAGAAAAACACGTGATGAAACCAGCATGAGTGATGAGGTTTTTTCTCAGTACGCCCAGCTAGATATCATCCTCAAGTTGAAAATCTGTCAAGCACCTGGTGTTGTGTTTCAGCAGCTGTACTTGAGAGCCAATCCCTCGAGGTTTGGCGTGTTAACCATCATAGACTACGTCATTATTTAATATCAGGTGAGTTTGTGGTGAAACGCTAAAACCTATGAAGTATATAAAAAAAGTTGTGTGTAGTTTTCACACGCGGTAGAAAAGAAACTTAGTATTCTGATTCATTTTTAAGAGGAGATGAATACACTGTGGATGTGGTTAACATTACTTTTGAGCATTATTTTATAATATTTTAATGTATATTAACAATGTCAATAATATACAACACAGAACAATTCTTAAAAGGACAAAATAGTCATTACGTTCTAACAGAAAATAACGTTCAATAGATTTCAACGTTTCTTTTCTCTCTCTCTCTCCCCCCCCCCCCCCTCTCTTTATAAATGTATATTGCGATTACATTAAGAATAAAACTGTCTCATTCTCTCATAGCCTAAAACCTATATATATATAGGTTATATATACTATACCTATATATAGTAGCTAGCTCTTTTTTGTTACACATTTTCATTTCATAAAACGCAATTCACGCCATCCCGAAAGAAGTTTCACTTCTAAAAATGTTGGTAATGTTCATTTTGATATTTTATATAGGTATATATAAAGATATAGATTTCCTTAACAAAGTGATTATTTTATTATATAAACCAGTACACAATTAATCAAACTGCTTATCGTAAATATAACAACTTAAAGGTACTTGACTGAAATCTTTATCGTCATAAATGCTTTGTTTTAAATAATATATCTTATCTATAATTTTTATGACTTTTTGGTTATACTGTCAAACAATTGTCAAAGTCATTTTATACTACAACTGTTTTCTGGCACGTATTGTGGTTTTTCTAAAGTAGATATATAAAACAAATTTATAAATCGAGCTTCATATAATACAAGAACTATGAGTCTAAATGCTGCCAGAAAAGATGGTGGACCTGGCTACGTTGGCATTCAGTTCTGCCAAGAGTGTAACAACATGCTTTACCCGCGTGAAGATAAAAACAACAAAGTTCTCCTTTACGCTTGCAGAAATTGTGACTATAAACAGAGAGCAGACTCCAATTGTGTGTACGTGAACAAAATTATGCACGAAGTAGATGAACTCACTCATATTAACCCGGATGTAGTTAGCGATCCTACACTACCTCGAACTAAGGATCATATGTGTCCAAAATGTAACCACCGCGAGGCGGTGTTCTTTCAGGGACAGACACGAAGAGCTGAGGAAGAGATGAGACTGTACTACGTGTGTACTAGTTGTAAACACAGGTGGACTGAGTGAAAATCTATTTTGGGAGTTGTCTTTGTTCGATACACTTCTCACAAGTATTTGACAGTGGTACTATTTTATTTCCAGAGAATTAATAATATTCAATGTCTCAAATACATCCATTGTGGTCATGCTACTTTTTAGCAATGTGGTTGATTGTTTTATAAAACTAGAAACAACTTGCAGTTTAACTTTACTTCACATGTGTAAAAACAAACTATACAAAAAGGTATAAAATAAAATGTACATACAATCGAAACCTTTGGATGAAAATGAGAAGTTATACTGACTTATCTTTTCTAACCAAAACATGCAATATTATATTGTCAATTATAGAAAATATTAAATTGTTTCATAGATGTCTCTTGTTTTTTTTTTAATAAACTTATAATAAACATACCTTTATTAGCTTTTAGCAATCATGTTTTTAATATTATGTCACCAGCTATACACTAGTCTCTTAAGACTTCAAATAGGATTAAACAATAACTGATTGGTATGGATTGTCATAAATAAAATGTTAGTATAATGTAAATACTTATAGTCCTTATGAATTGTATGTTAACTATCAAAATGTGATCCATTTTTTGTGGTGTGGAAATATAGTCTTTTATTAATGTCATTTTTGATTACTCTATTTGTCGATGTGAGGTCTAATTTATGTGGAACAGTGCAGTGGCCAAAAATTTATTAGTCTTTAGCACAAGAAGGGGTACACTTCCCGCAGATGCTATCCATTATGATCCAGTACTTTGTAAATAAACAAATTTCTAACATTTCCAAAAAAATATTTGTTTAACAAACTTGTTTTTGTCATAAATACTAAATGAGGCACATTTCATAAACTGATAAATAAGAACAAGGTAGGAATACGGATAGAAATTAATGAAGCTGATATTTAATTTTGTAATATGGGGTAACAAAGTATTACATATCAGAATAATATTTTTTATGTATATTCTATATCTTCTTTATATCACATACGAGACTGTCTTAAAGCAACCAAATTTTCATTGATTGTTCAACTCTGAGAACTTTTAGTACTAACAATGAGACATTAAGTCAGGTTTGAGGGAAAAACGGATTTCATGGTAAAGATTAAGTGTTAAAACTTGATAAGGAAAAGATTTTAGTAAATGTGTGAAAATAAGGAATTTATTAATACTTGCTCTATTAAATACAATGAACTTAAAAGTATTACATTTCAAAATGAGTTAAATCTAATTTTAGCTGTTCCTAATATTTTACGTTTCTTTTTCAAAAACTTCATATTTTGTATATATAAAGTATGAAAGTCATAAAAAAGACTGAAAACATTAAATGAAGACGGCAAGCCGGAAATATTACAAAAATCTAATGTGTTATATGAACAATTGAAATTGGATTTATAGCTGATTTTGAAATGTAACAACTCACATATTCTCTCATTGGGTATAATGTTTATATATATCACAATAAAACTCAGTGTCATTTTAAGTAAAATTTATTAAAACTTAAAATATGATATTGCCAAGCCGTATTATCTGCTCTAACAACAGTAACAATTCACAGCCATCAATCAATCATTATATAATTAACCTCTACACAACCGAATTCAAATGTATCTTACTACATTTCAAATTTTATTTATACATTACTAAATTCTACATGCATTAATTATAACAGGAATTAAAAGTAAATTAACTGGACAAAAGGGTTTGAATCTGAGTATCCTACACACTATATGATAATTAATACTAATCAGCCAATGCATTAAGTATGCAGTACAATACATTTGCACATATTATCCTATGTTATTTCTTTTCAATAATAAATAGAAAATTAACTAGATAAAAGGGGTTGACTCTGAGTATTATAGAAATTATATAACAATTAATACTTATCAGCCAACTAGATGAGTGCAATGACTCCGCTTAATATTGCTTCAAATATCATGTTTATTTTCGTATGCAGTACAATACATTTGCACATATTATTCTATGTTATTTCTTTTAAATAATAAATAGAAAATTAACTAGATGAAAGGGGTTGACTCTGAGTATCCTAGAAACTATATAATAATTAATATTAATCAGCAAACTAGATGAATGCAATGACTCTGCCCAATACTGCCTCAAATACCATGTTTATTTTAGTATGCAGCACAATACATTTGCACATTTTATTCTATGTTATTTCTTTTCAATAATAAAAAGAAAATTAATTAGATAAAGGGGTTGAATCTGAATATCCTAGATGCTATATAATAATTAATATGAATCAGTAAACTAGACGAATGCAATGACTGACCAATACTGCCTCAAATACCATGTTCATTTTAGTATGCAGTACAATACATTTCGATAAATTATTCTATGTTATTTCTTTTAAATAAAAAATTAACTAGATAAAAAGGGTTGACTCTGAATATCCTAGAAACTATATAATAATTAATATTAATCAGCAAACTAGATGAATGCAATGACTCTGCCCAATACTGCCTCAAATACCATGTTTATTTTAGTATGCAGCACAATACATTTGCACATTTTATTCTATGTTATTTCTTTTCAATAATAAAAAGAAAATTAATTAGATAAAGGGGTTGAATCTGAATATCCTAGATGCTATGTAATAATTGAGACTAAACAACCAACCAGATGAATGCAATGACTACCTACTGCCTCAAATACCACGTTCACTTTAGTATGAAGTACAATACATTTGCACATATTATTCATTTTATTTATTTTAAGCAATAAAGAGTAAACCAAATAATGCATTTTAAAATAGAGATATTAGTTACAAATCAAATCTGGTGAATATATTAATATGATGTCTGATACATTTTTTTTTGCAACCCTTTTTACAAATGTGTTATGTAACATCCGACGATCGTTTACTTAGCTTTGTAGTATGAATAACTGATTAGTTAATTAGCATCAACAATCAGTATAAGTTTTAAATATGTCTCCATGGTTATTTTGTACACTTATTTTGAAAGTTATCAACCAAATAAATTTATGAATATGTTCCAGTTAGTGTAAGTACACTAGAGAACGGGACTTTTTGTAAGCATAAAATGTTATTTATCATCTTCAACTCTTCACCTAACACAGTTCACATTTAAAAAACTATAGACCACATAGTCATTTTGAAAATATACCTTTCTTTTTTAATTAGTATAACATTTCGTATGGTGTAAATATTAGTTAAGCAAAAGAAAAATAGTATTACAATTACACATATAACATTGTTTTAATAATTTAATCAGTAAATAGTACATATCTAAAATATGTCATATAATCGATTTAAACAAAGTTAATGCTATTGCACTAATTTGGCACATTGTGATTATAGATGAGTAAAGATTTTGAAGGTTTAATTCAAATTATTGATACAGTTACCATAATTATAAACTGTACTATCGTCAAAGTAACTACTATAGTGGACGTTACTTTGCATTTCCGGCTGTAATTATTTGGCTGCGGCCACAACTCACTGCAATAAAAACTTTTGATTTCAATTTCGTGACGTGTACCTGAAGAAGTAGAATAAGAAACAGCGAAATAATAACCGAAACGACAAAATATAAAACGCGTTCGTGTAGTTGATAGTTGGGTCCGACGTTGGCAGATGGTTGAACTGGAAATGCAAAGTAACGCCCACTATAATATTAAATTATGGATTTCCGCAAAGTAATACCATCATCAATTAAATATCAAAGTATCTATGTTTTTAATAAATGATAAATAATCATTTATACATAATAATAATAAAAAACTTTATTCAGAACTTTTATACAATGTTTTTTTTTATATTATATTATATCGCGTAGTTCAGTGTGCCTTTTGGCATAGGGCCTCCTTTAACATTTTCCATTGGGTTCTGTCTTACGCTACTCTTCTCCAGTGAAGACCAGCCGTAAGTTTTAAGTCATACTAGTCGATGTAATCAATAGAATAGACCAACAGAAGTGGAGATAGACAGACCATATGATCCAAGATCGCCAAAGTAAATGGAGCAAAATGGTCACAGACTGGTACCCAGAGATAGCAAGCGAAACAGTGGACGTCAACTAACAAGATGGGAAGATGACTTAAATCATTTATACAAGTAAACAATAAAAGTATACATAAAAATACTATATTCCTCCAGTTAACGCACTCGACAGTTATATTTTTGATGTGATTAAAATAATTATTATAAGCATTTCAAATATTTATTTACTCGAGTGCATACACGTAGGTGTCTTAATTTATGAATCGTGGCGTTGACCACAAACAATAATAGCACACTAGAGAAGCATAGGCCGTTTGTAGCATATTCCTACATTACACAACGCTATATTACCGAAAGTAAATTTAATACGTATATCTGTTTTTTTTTTAATTGGTAACTGGTAACGAATCTTTAGGCCTAACTTCATACTATTTTCTAATTATTAATAATGACTTATTAGATTATTATTAGATGAATTTAATAATGACTTATAACTTTCCATTATTTTTTAGTATATCCAGAATTTATGTTTGATTTAGTTATATATTAATCGCTTGACTTGTGCTCAACGACCAGAATATTTTAACCAAAATACCACCTACTTACCATACTATAATAAACAGGCAAATAACGGAACTATATGATTAAAGATCACTATATGACAGATTACGCTAAACACTGCCGAAAAGAATGCATAAATTTCCTAAGTTAATAAAATAATTTAAATAATAATTCTGTTGTTATTGCCATTTTCGATGTTTCGATGATTGATTGTCAAAATATGTAATAATCTTTGATTTCTGCCATGTCGCTAGAATCAACAAAAATTTAAAAAATATGAGATAGGTATTTTATTTGTAATTTTGTGTTATTAGACTCTATATTTTGTAGTTATTCATATAGTTTGGTTATTGTGCACATGTGGACGACAAATGATTGGCTCTGACACAGAGTCAGACATCACAGAGCATGATTTCTGAATTCTGTCTGACCTGCCACAAAAACTTCCTAGAAAGTTTTAACAAGCGGGCCACTGTTTATCTTGTTAGAACATTGATATGAAGGCAAGAAACTTGTAATATCATTACGTACTCGACAATGGCAGTAATAATCTACCAGAAGATTGGTTGCCAAATATAAAACTAAAAAAATCTGAATGTAAAATGAATTTCATATTTGTATAATATTAATTGGAAGAAACTAACGTCGTTTTAACGTTGCAAATACTCATCATCTCAAAACAATTTAAGCCTTTACACGGAGTTACTAACCGTGAGATTTAAAGCTAATATAGAAGCTATGTGTTTATAATGTTAATTTTTAACATCATTAGGTACATCTTTTATAATAATAAAAAAATCAAGCCGTCACGGGACGCCTGGCAGATGTGAAATACAAGTGTAACGTAGTAAACAACACTGTATACATGAGAGCTCAGTGCGGCAAGAGCACGGTATCGCGTTGCCACGTCTCGAAGTTTTTGACAGCAACTTAGTATGTCATGTAGTGTATTTTATATTTTATTCATAATCTTGTGTTATTTAACTCTATATTTTGTAATATTCGTGGTGTTTTACGTAATACAGTTTGGTTATAAGTGAAGTGGATGAGAAATAACAAATAAGCCGTCACGAAACGCCTGACAGATGTGAAACATCAAAATTATTTTGTATATATAAAAGGATAGTTTACGACAGAAAATAAATATGACATTATCAAACATTAAAAAATAAGATTTGTTTTAAGATATAATAAAATAACAGAGAGATTGTGCACAGTCGCTTGCGCATGCGTCAATGCGTCGCCACGTCTCACACACACGGCCTGTATCGCCACGCTAACAATCATTTTTTTTTCGAACTGATTGCACTATTGACCTTAACCTTAACAGCTTCACCGGCTTCGATCAACAATAACTAGATAAAGGGTCGCTGCGAAAAATACGTCTCAGTAAATAAGAGCTCACTTGAAATGTGTGCCCTTATTTTGTTTAGTTTGTTTGAAACACAGCCAATGTAAGCCAGTTTCACATGCCGCAGTGTATTTAAAAGATGCAAAAATAATACCCGAAAAAGCAATTTAACGGCCGGAGTATCTTACTCTCGCTAAATACATGTTGAATAAGTTATATTTTAAGCTTTAAACTAACGAATTATATCAAATTTTGAACAAAATTACCGATTTTAAACCTATGTTACAAATGTTTGGTCTCGTCACGCACATTAACGGGAAAACGTACTTTATTCATTACGTGTTAAGGTTGAATTCACACTAAATGTTGTTTATGTTGTCTTTTCATTAGTGAGGGAAGTAATTTATTACTTAGCTCGTTTTATCGTAAGTATTAGATAATATTTTGAACATTTGTGACTTTATTACTAAGTGTAATGGTTGTAATTAGGTTGAATTTAATACTGTTTTAATTTTTTTTTCTCCCTTTCTTAGTAAACAAATAGCTACACATAAGTATATATTTACGCGGACAGATTTTAGCTTCAATTTTGTACGTGGCCCTTTATCTAGTTATTATTGATCGAAGTTTACCGGACTACAAAAATCAGGTTTACCCTAGCTTATAGGTGTTTCACATAAAAAAAATACAATACTAATAAAAGATTCACGAACGTCATAACTTCGAAATAGGTTTGTAAAGCTAACAAATTTTTACACCTGGGTTATATTACTTTCAATGAGACTTGAAAAGTTGTGATTTCTTTGCGGTTGTGCAAATTAATGTTACATGTTCGTACATGAAGTATATTTTTTAATTAAATTATTTTCATTAAGCAATTACATTCACAAAAATACCCATATTGAGCAGCTTTATAAAAACTCTATGTACCTATTGTACATGTGTAACAATCAAAATATTAACGAAGTATTACTAGCTCTAGATAAATATTAAGCACGAAGTATTTTCTCTCTTTCAAACCTTATTCTAACTTTTAATAACTAACAGCATAGATTTCAAAAAGTTTAAAACACTTATTTTTTTAATTTACAAGATTCGTATAACTATGTATAAGGAAGAAAAAATTAAAAAACAATGGCAAACAATGTGTCAATTTGTAACATTATAATGATCATTAAAAAATGTAAATTGCTGCTCTAGTATCAATAACCTCAAACTACATTAGCTTACATGAATTTTTAATCTACAAATATTTCAACATGGACGCTAATAAATTGAATGCAAAATTAAAACTATCCTTAACATTTAAAATTCCTAAAAGTATTTAAAACTTAACAATTACGCCTTAAATCAACCTTTGGGAAGACGAAGACCATAGGCAAAACTTGTAACGTTTTTACACTGTAATTTATACTGATCTATTTTTTTAAGCCAAATAATTAAACTTTTATATCAAGAAACTTTTAATATCGATACTCACTTGGCAATTGCAGTAATAGTCTACTAGAAGACTGGTTGCCAAAATTAAAATAGAAGAAGAACTTGTAATACTATTAACTACTCAACAATGGCAGTAATAATCTAAAAGATTGGTTGCCAAAATAAAGTTAAAAAAAAATTAAACTTTTTCGATCTATACATTTTAGTACCCTCTCATAATTATAGTTACAGTAAAAGCATTATTATATATAAAATAACTGAATATTTCATTAGTAAAAGATCTTCCGTGAGTAGGAAATGGACTATATCTATAATTTGAATTTCGCTACAATGAAGTAGCACTTACAGCAGTAGCAGTTTACTTATAAATTCCTTGGTATAGCTACAGTAGTCACATAGGCTATGCTTTAATACAGCTATTTTTTTTACTTAGGTTGGCATTAAAATAAGTGCAGATTTTTTTCCCGTTTTTCAGGAATTTACTGATTAACTTTTTAGTTTGTACCCTAGCGAGCTTAATGTAATGAGGAATTCTTATACAGCTAACCAGCAGTATTGTGGAAATAAAGGTGTTTATTGTATGTAGTGTTGATGTTATTAAATTTTATAAGTTTAAAGATTTATTTATACATAAAAATACAGTTTTCAAGGCATTTGATCAAATTTTTGACGTGAATACGTCTTTAAATTTGCTACCATACAGGGGCAATTCAAAAAACCTAATAATAACAAAATTGGGGGATACAGTTTGGCAATGTAGTTTCGAATCTATTATCTACATCCAAACTAAACTAAATTATACCAGTGTATAGATAAAGGATCAAAGAATTTATTACGCTAAGTCAGGGCTGTAACACATCGCACGCGGCAGGGGGAAAAGCACCACCGTTTCGAGGTCATTTTGCTGGTTTTTGAGATTTCCATTTAGTATAACTTTCGACTCGGTGAAGCTACGACATTAAGTATATAAGTTTCGATCGACAGCTGTTGTCAAAGTCTATTGATTACATATAAAACATTCGGGTAAAATCGTTACTGTATAAGGTTATAATAAGGTGTTAAAATAAAATAAAATATGCCAAAAAAATATATAATATCGGCCTATAGGCGTCGAAAAGCTAAATCGAAATACAGAAATTATATTGGGTTGGAAAGAGCATCTCAAAACCGAATGGTACCAATAAAACACTATATGACCGAGTGAAGCAGTGGGGGCAACGTAAAAAAGTGAATGCGGCCGAGCGGATCACACAGACCTATAATTAATAAAGTTATTACACAGTAATTATTTGTTTAGTTGATTTATTTCCTGAACCAGTTAAATGGAACAGTTGCCATCATAAACAAAACATGGAAACCCGAAGGCGTTCTTATGATTATGACATACAAAAATAATAATAATTTATATAGAAAATATAGCCCGTTTAAAGACGTATTCACGTACAACAAACGGCCGTGTCCATGACACAGCCACACCCCAATTTTTTAAATGAAATATTTAAAAAATCTGATTTGCTTATTCCAATAATATAAAGTTTGCTCTTCATCTTTTGGCGTCCATTTGTGAAAGCAGATTGCCGTCAATTTACCCAAATTTTACCAATTTCGTAACAAATTAATAGCAAATGTTCCAAATTTTGCAGGCAGATGGTATGAAATGGGTGAGGATTTGAACAACTAAAAGTTGTTTTTATTGTTGTATACATTTTTGGCATAATTATAGCCAGTACTTAATATAGAAGCAGAAATAATCTACTTTTAATTTTATAATGTAAATATATTTTTATAATAAAATTAATATTCGATTCAAGAAATTCTTTCACTATTAGAAGCCTTTTTATACATAACTCCTAATTGACGCCACGCTATTTATTATATTCTTATTAAGTTTTAACTGGTAGCCGCGGGCTGTTGCTTGTATGATAACTGTACAGTTTAACGTACCAACCATTTTATAAAGTAAAAATATACAAATTTTATTGTCGTATATCTCTCGTTTGAATATATACCCCAATTTACCGAACCCTGGTTAGAATTTTGACAATTATTAAAAAAAAAACTTTAATTTTTATTACGTATATATTCTGTGCGTTTGTTTTTTTATTGCTTCTATGTTCTAAAAATGTTTATAAAATTCAAGCTCGGCGAGACAACCGTGATTATATTTACACATCTAAGACTAGAAACAGCATAACTATTAGGCGTAGAATTAGTATAATAATTATATTAAATGAATACTAATGAGATTATGAAACGCGAATGCTTTTTCTTAAAGCGACAAGTTTCATGATCGTTTTTTCTATC
This sequence comes from Antheraea pernyi, assembly GCA_015888305.1. NCBI lineage: Eukaryota > Metazoa > Arthropoda > Insecta > Lepidoptera > Saturniidae > Antheraea > Antheraea pernyi. The sequence continues at coordinate 570,188 of MU158769.1, read as the reverse complement.
TCGTGTTAATTTATTGTGGACGGCGAATAGCGTATTAATGACGATTCTATAATAGTAGTTTTAATTTTTTATATAATTTACTGATAAGCTTTTTCAGCGTAAGCTATTTAGTACTTTACTATGTTTAATGATCATATTTATTATACAATTTTTTTAAATGTTTTAGGTTAGGAATACACAATTCTCTTACATGTAAGGATGATATATTCAGAAAGTAAGATATCGGTTTTTATACGAGCGCTAAATTGATTACATTTTGTTTTTTTTTTTAAATAAATATATAAAGAGCTTTTTCCTTAGCCTTATTTAACATTCATAACGATCTTCATTACTGTCATATTAAATCATACATTTTTACGAGCTGACTGTTTAAAGTGCATGACGTAATCAACCTCAATCATATTTAGTAGAATGAATATTTATTGACGAGCCATTAAATTGAAATTGAAAGTGTTTCTATATTTACTTCAATCATTATGAATTTGTTTTTTAGTAATAATATCAATAATCGCGCTTCTACACATATAATTATAAGAATTAATTGCAATTCCCGGATATTATATATGTATATCCACGGAGTGTATGTTGGTACATTGAATTTTCACATCAAATATTTATATAGCGGGAATACCTTCACTCGTATATGGATGATACTTTCTGGATTAAACAATTCAACAGAGTAATTTATCTTATAATTATTAATTAACAATTCTTGTATATATTTATATATATATAAAGTTATTTTGTGTATCTCGGAAAGGGCTCTAACGATTCGGATCAAATTGGGATAAGGTTTTAATTGTTAAGTGTTCTATAGGTGTTCTCGCTGAAATAACACCATTAAAAAAAATCATTCTTGTAACGAATGTCATATAGCGCCATGTCGTTATTTATTGTGCTACTTGTATTGTTGCCAATAGTTAATAACTTACTTGTACCACAGCATTTTGTTAGATGGCGTTATATATTACAATAAACACGAGCACTTTCGGTACATATAATACCAGCAATGTAATTAGTAATTACATACAAACCGAGCGAAACTCTGTCGCCAAGATACTCATTGACAAAAAAAGATAAGTAGTTATGTTTATATATTAAATTAGTATATAAATTTTTACTCGAACAAATATAATAAAGAACATTTTTCAACGATATTTTGTATTTGGTATAACAGCAACAGACCTTAATACTTCACTTTAGGGTATTTATCACTCAATATACCCATATATGTAATATTTATTATTACGTTATAATGGTATATATTAAATCTATGCATGTACATGCAACGGTAAATATGTAATAACTCAATTAAAGCTTGTAAAGGTTTTGAAATACTGTTCACAGAGTTCCGTCTATCCTCAGCCGTCTGCCGCGGATGGAGAACCGCCGTCAGTGTTCCGGCGGCACCGGTTCTGGAAAGTTCTCCGGCAATGGTGGCAACACGTTGCTTTCGAACTGGCCGGATATATTTCCAGCCGGGGAATAGTTCGCGACGACTATCACCTTACCAGCGCGGGACCGTGCCTTCCCGACCCCGAAATGTCTCGTAGCCACCCACACCATTTGAGTGAAGTGGCCTGAAACAATCATAATAAACTTGAGTTTTTGGCGGGATCTTGGAATGTCATGTAGTGGATTTTATATTCTATTCTTAATCTTGTGTTATTTGACTCTATATTTTGTAATATTGGTGATGTTTTACGTTATATAGTTTGGTTATTGTGCAAAAGTAAAGTGGATGGTTAAGAATACCAAGAAGCACGGACTCTAACTTACCACAAAAACTCCCTGGGAAGTGGAAAATTCTAACTTCCTTGCCTGTGCTTACTTTTAGGTTATAAAGTTACAAAAAATGCAGTTCTCTGACGTTAAGTGGGCACAACTTTCAAAATCAAAATACTATTTATTCAATTTAGGCCCTGAGAATGCACTTATGAACGGCAAAACTACATTTGAACAGCTATATTCGGTAACCTCTAAAGAACCACAATGCTGAAGCTAGCCTTAATAAGTGGTTTTTTCTAAGGGCCGAGTTGAAACGTCCTGACCTATTTTACGTAATGCTCATCACATTTGTCGAAATGTAACACACAACTCTGTGACATTTACTCACAATTTCCTGAAAATGGGCCTGAAACGATGCCTGTAACATTTACCTGCATTGACATTGGCGTGAAGTACGTCAGATTCTTTGAAGAAGTTGTATTGTTTAACCGCCGCATACCAGTATGAAGATACTTCTTGACCTGGAGTAAATATATTAGCATTGATGTAATTATTTTAGCAAAAATAAATTCATAATAATTATCTCTGCAATACCAAACAGCTGTAATAACGTCTTCAATGGTGGTAGAGCCACGCTGAAATTATTATTGGTTTCAGCATGAATGGGTCGGCTCGCCCGGGGTAGTACCACCCTCTCATAGAAAACCGACGTGAAGTAACAGTGCTTGCATTGTTGCGTTTCGTTCGGTCAGTGAGAGCGCCGGAGACCCACCTCCCTTCCCCTCTCCTCTCTCCTCTCCCTTTCCCTCCCCTAACCCTTCCCTACAAAAGATGGCAACGCACTTGCGACTCCTCTGGTGTTGTTAGTGTCCATGGACGGTGGTGATCACTTAACAGCAGGTGACCCACCTGTTTGTTTGCCACCTATGACATAAAAATAAAATAAAAATAAAATAAACCTCAGCTTTTGAGGAATGTATATCAATCAATGCAATGCATACTATCAGTAACTTAACTCTGTTTCTAGCCTTTCATGAGTAAACCTCTTGAGCAATCGCAATCAAATTCGGCATAGACGTAGCCTGATTTAGACTTTTTATAACTATGTATATAGAAATAATACTCATAGCGAAACTAGAGCAATTCGTAGAAAATAATTCGATAACGACGGAGAATTTATTAATTAACAATCTAGTCATTATCATTACACATATCCCCCCACACACGTGCACGCAAACACGCTTACACATGCAAGTGGAAGGGTTTTATTTTTTCCCTTATCAAACTGAAATAGTTTAGAATATTATCCGATACGAAATATATATAAGGGTTGTTGAGGTATGTATGCTTGGTACACATATATGTTTCAACAACTCATATATGTATGAATAGTTAGCTTAGCTTAGCTCAGATAGGTCGCGAATTGCAAGTATCAGGCAACAGCCAAAGCCGAGGTGTGCCGCACACCCTTGGGCTAGTTGTCAAAATAAAATCGGCTGAGTGCCTTAAGCGCTCGCCTTAGTAGTCCGGTAAAGCTGTTAAGACCTTGCTGGGTGAATAGCGTAGTCAATTCGAAAAAAAAAAAAAAGATATCATTACATAGTATAAAACAAAGTCCCCTACCGCGTCTGTCTGTCTGTTCGCGATAACCTCGAAAACTACTGAACGCATTTTCATGGGGTTTTCACCAGTGGATAAAGTGATTAACAAGGAAGGTTTTAGGATTTGTCAAGGATTTTTTTATAGTCAGAGCGAGACAACGTCTGCCGGGCCCGCTAGTTATCAATATTTCAGATTCTGGGTTGTGATATCCGTAACACAAGTAGAATACAAATTAAGTTATAAAGTCATTTATATTTTATCCCTAAGATTAATGACGCAAGAATAATAAAGATATGTACAATTTTCCTATGTGATAATGCTGTTGACTGCAATTGAGCAATACTTATTAAGAATAAGAGAAAGAAACAGAATAATAGCAAATAATAAAATCTACATTTTTGGGAACGTAGAATAAAATAATTATTTATTAATAACCAATTCGTATTTCTTTTTCATCTATATTTTGCAACGCTTGTTCCGAACGTTTACAAATTGATTTTTTTGTTCGGTCACACTTAGATCAAGGATGGATCTAAAACCATACCCCGGGTATCATCGATCAGCGAATATAGTGGCTAAATACTATACTCAAAAACTAAAATCAATTCAATTCCTAAAAAAAGGGTCGTCTACGGTTTGGGTATCACTTTGTTTATTTATTATCAGTGCCAGAGATAATTTAAAAAAGTTACCCCACTCTAAACATTCCTCTCTGTTTACAAATAATCAATTGCATATTTAGAACGAAATAATATTGATTTTTAATTTATTAAAAATTATAAGGGCACTCAAAGTTAAGGAATTATGTCAAAATAATTACTCGATCATAATATTTATGTATTATAAAATTGCAGTCTCTGAATAAAGTGAAAATTAGAACAGCATCATAATCAGTGATAGGGTAACCTCTATTATTTCTAAAGCATAATAATAAATGTTAACTATTATTATTAATTTTTCTAATAATGTAAATAACAGAACAAAGTCGTGAACAATATGAGAATATGAATTTGAAGAGTGACCTGTGACGTCAGGCTGCAAAGCGCTTACGGGCCTCTGGTAAAGATTTTGTCCGACGTCCCGGTCGTTCCTGTAGTGAAACTTGTTTGTGTGAGCGAGATGATTAGCCCAAGCTTGTGCGTAGTCGCATAACTGTAAAAATAACACTTGAGTCGTTACATTTCAAAATTATCTAAACCTAATTTTAATCGTTCATAATGTTCATATAACATATACCTACACCGAGAACGTAGTTAAAATTTTGCCGTTCATAAGGTTTTTAGTTTTATTTTATGATCTTCATATTTTACATGTACAAACTTTGAAGATCTTGAATAATAACGTGAAATATTAGGAACGCTTAGACAATGGAGTAAGTATAACAAATAGAGTAAAAATACAAAAACGTTTTTTTTTTAATAGTAGCACGGCAAAATTCTGCACTATGCCTGGTGGTAAGCACAGTAGAATCCAAAAACAATGGCGACTACCGAGTGACACACTATCCATCGTCGGTCGCCGCTGTCATGCCGGCCTGCAAAAACCTGGATATGCAGTCAGATCCCGAAACGCGACCCGCAGAAGCGAATCACTATGACGGGCTTTTTCGCCATATGCATGGTGGTTGCGATCCAGTCAGGCTGTAAAACCCTACCACCCCGCTTTCGCCATTGCCTCGTTCGTTATTCAGCAGGGTGCACCACGTGCAGGCGAGGTTTTTATTTACTATCTATATTTATTAAATTAACTTATGAATAATGTAACTATTGTTTACTCAGTTAAAATAGTGTAACGGTCATCAATAATAATTAACAGAGTTTTCTCATAATACACGATTACATTATCATAATTTGTTAAGTTATTAACCTATACTAATATTATAAAGCTGGAAGGTTTGTTTGTTTGGTTGAATCTCAGAAACTACTCGTCCTATTTGAAAAACTAATTCAATTTTAGATAGCTCCATAGAGTAACAAACCTGCGCGTAGTTAATGTAAGCGGTTTCATAATTCTATGGATTGCTCATTTATTGAGAACAGCTATATATCATCACGCTAATACCAATAAGAGCGGAGCACCAAAATTCAAAATCGGGGTATTTTTTCCTTCCGAGAGCTTCCGCTGCGTGTTGTTAGTCAAAAGTAACTATTCCACGCAGACGAAGTCGCGGACAGAAGCTAGTTTAATACAACTTGTTACCTACCTCCGGAGCCATATACAGCTGGGGTGCTGCATGCCTCTGCCGGTAAACGTTGTGCCAACACAGACACTCCGTGATGAAGTCACTATCCTGCCACGCAGTTCGCACCTCACTCCACTGCACTACCATCGAAACTGGTCTAGTCTTGAGCACCTTTGGACACATTTTTGAAGTAATTTTTTTTTTTATATCATTGGTGGCAAAAGAACAGGTGGGTCACCTGATGTTAAGTGATCACCACCGTCCATGGTCACTAACAACACCAGAGGTACCGCAAGTGTATTGCCACCCTTCGGGGGAAGGGTTAGGGAAGGCGAAGGAGCGAGGAGAGGGGAAGGGAGGTGGGCCTCCGGCGCTTTCATTGACCGAACGAAACGCAACAATGCAAGCAGTGTTACTTCACGTCGGTTTTCTGTGAGAGGGTGGTACTACCCCGGGCGAATCGGCCCATTCATGCTAAAACCAGTAATAGTTTCTGCGAAAATAAGTTTGTCGATATGCCTCAATCAAGATCAAAAATACTTTATTTAATTTAGGCTCTGAGAAGACGTTTACGAACGTCAAAGGTACCACCGGTTAGGTCAAACAACCCAATTATCGAGAAGAATTGGCAAGAAACTCAATCTGGTTTATATTTTCATGATACACATTTTTACAAACATTCGTTTTTGGTGGATGCACAGTGAGGGGCGTCATTTCCAGACGTCAGCATCGTTCATATAATATAACTATAATCATCCTCAACTTGATTAACTTATTAGGTAACGTACTCGAGAATTTATGGTGCCATTCTACAATTGTAGGGCAGTTTATTTTCACTAGATACCCCTAAATTGGAAATATTTTGCATAGCGGACATTGCGGGCGTAACAACGGTTCTGTATTGATTTCCGATTTAAGCGGGGTACATGTTAGAAGATAAAATACATCGACACGCATGGGACAGCCAAATGATGTAATTTTTTTTAAGAATTTAAATTTCACTGGAATCGTGGTCTTTTCAGTAAAATATGTCCAAACATTATCTGTTACACGTACAAAACTAGAATTTGACAAAACAATTTACCGCCGCTTTTGCAGAACATTTTTTATTTTTTTATTTTGACATTAATCTTTTACTGCCATTGTCAAAAAGGGAATGATATTACATGTTTCTTGGTATCATTTCAATGAAGTAACAAGATCTCACAAGGTCTCCGTCTTGTTAGAACTTTCCAGGCGGTTTTTGTGGCAAGTCAGAATCCATATTCAATGGTATTATTTCCCATCCACTTCACTTGGGCACTATAACCATACTATATTGCGTAAACCACCACGAATATTATAATATATAGAGACAAGTAACACAATATTATGAATAAAATATAAAATCCATTACATGACCCCGCCAAAAACTCCTGCAGAATATTTATAAAATATATGCTAGAAGCACCATTAGTGAGGGAACAAGTAATTATATTTTAATTCTCCTATTGGTAAAAATGTTACACGTACGTTTTATGATTAAAACCAATACTGTGCATAAAAATAAATATTGTGTAATCTGTACCTTTACTGTAAATAGACAAAAAAGTAGAGGCAGTTAATTGTTATATTAATTATAGTATGAATGACAATATTTAAATTTCTGAATTTGTTCATTGAAATTATTAACATTCGTGTGTTTTTCGTATCTATTGGCACTCGGAGCAATAATTATATACATGTTTGTAAAAGTGATGAGTGTAAAAGTCTATTAATCAATCAAACGTATGATGAGCTGCAAAATATCAATATTACATGTATACAGGTCCCTATACTACGCGTCGTTAGTCTGACGTTAGCCGCACAAGCCCAATACGTCATGCTTACGTCATGACATGACGTGAAGTTATAAATGTATCTCCTGCCAAAAATACCGCGCAACGCGGCGAAAAAGTTTTCACTTCAAAAAACTGTCCGGAGAGAACACATTTATCGCAATGGTATATTATTATACATTTATTTCATTAATCGTCTTCCGTTAATACATTTTAATTTAGTAGAATTAACGTTGCTGCCATAGAACATATGTACTCCCCTACTAGTACTGCTTCTAGCGGATATTTTTCATATGTTCCAAAAATAAAGGCTTATTATAGTAGTTTTAATTAGCAGTCATAAATAAATTAGAAATAGAGGAGAGAAAATTAGAAAAGCATATTGTATACTCTAGTATATCACAAACTAAAAGAATGGATACTTACCGCAGATTTACTATCAGAACCCGATATCAATCTACAGCGGACCTTAAATTGAAACTTTGAGTTGTTCTGCCAAATTGCCTTGACGTTACGTTTACGACTAGGAAAGATTTGTTGGCAGCGAGGAATACGAACGAATAATAAATCGTTGACACGCCATTCTTTAGTAGATTGTCTAAGTTTGACAAGAAAATCATATAGCTATTACATAAATAGTATAGCCCCTTGTATTAGTAATAGATACGAACGTATTATTTTTTAATTATTAACAGCAGGTAGACCATATTTCAATTGATTGCTGCAACCTATAGTTATCCATAACCAACACACTTCAACTAGATTTACTAATTTCTAATGTTACAAGCTGTATGCGAACTTAATAGAAATAAATAAAGATTGAATCATCGACCGTGGGAACGCATTACAATTGGGTTCTAAAAATAGGCCGTTTCGAACTTTATCAAAAACTTTTACGAGTAATGACTTCAGGCCGCCAGAGTGTACCGCCTTTCTTTAATGAAATTATGAAAGGTATATAATGCGCGCGACGTTGCGTCTAGGTCCAGATCTAATTATATTCTAGACATCGGAGCAAATATCTCGAGAAAGAATAATACGACTACATCATGACGCTCAAGAGTGATTGTAATATAATTGTGTGATATTGTCTATTTGATCTTTATCTGTACGAGTACAAAATATTTTTCAACTGATGCAAACGGCATTTTCAACTTTTATTTATTGACCTGCAAGTATAACTACACTAAGATACCAACCTAACAAACATGATTTTTCATTACGTGCTCTGTAAGGAGGTTTTTAGGGATGTAAGTCCGCAATTCACCATGCGACCAGCTGTGATTTGAATATGTATTGTTAAAATAACGTTCGACGCAGAGTCATGTATTTTTCTATAATAGTTTACATATTTTATATTATTATAATGGTTTATTGTATTTAATATTATATTGTATTACTGAGAAAAACTTAACACGAATCCTGAAAAAAAACTGAAAATGCAGTCCTCGGGAATAGTCCAAACTTGGCTAGTTTTCTGTACATAAAAATTGGCAATATAGCAAGCAAACAATAATCTTGAAGAACTTTAACCGGAACGGTGGTGCCGCTCAAAGAGACACTTTCCTATTATACTTATTATACTCTTTGGAGACACTATAAATAGCCTACCAAAGCTAAAGCCTACAGAGAATTTGTAAGGCTAAAGGATCCCGTCAGACTTCGTAACTACATAATAATAATCATAAATACAGTGGTACAACAAAATAATCCCAAGGAGGGTTGATGGCAGGCAGGCGGCCGATCGTAAAAATTAAGCCAAATCATATACCACAACATGACGAACATGTTGTACCGACCCTATTACCGACCCTCCCGATTATTACCGACCCTCCCGATGAAATAACGGCAGTGAACGATCAGTACCAGCCTGTCTCTCTAAACAGAGCGTGCTCACGCCCACGCCCGCGTAACCACAGATCACGCCGCCGTGGTCTGGGGGTAAATTTCGCTCCCGCACACCAGACTAGGCCCCCCTCGGCAGCAGCTCAAGCCTAGGTCCGTTCCCTCGGCGTGGAGCCCTTGAGTACGCTGCTCGCGCGATACAGTGACACAAAATCTTACATCACTGCGACAACATTACACATATCACCTCCACACACGTGCACGCATACACGCTTACACATGCAGGTGGAAGGGTTTTATTTTTTTCCCTTATCAAACTGAAATAGTTTAGAATATTATCCGATACGAAATATATATAGGAGTTGTTGAGGTATGTATGCTTGGTACACATATATGTTTCAACAACTCGTATATGTATGAATAGTTAGCTTAGCTTAGGTTAGCTCAGATAGGTCGCGAATTGCTTGTATCAGGCAATAGCCAAAGCCGAGGTGTGCCGCGCACCCTTGAGCTAGTTGTCAAAGTAAAATCGGCTGAGTGCCTTAAGCGCTCGCCTTAGTAGTCCGGTGAAGCTGTTAAGACCTTGCTTGGTCAATAGCGTAGTCAGTACAAAAAAAAAAAAAAAATTGTACCGACCCTACTTATGTGGGATAAGGGTAAGAAGAAGAAGAACGTTCGACGCACAGTATTCTGTCGTTTACAGGAATCGAAACTGCATCTTTTGTTTAAAAAAAGATATACTATTATTGCGCGAACAATAGTCATCACATTTCAAAATAAATACACGTTTATTAAACAAACTCTATCAATCACCTTAATTGAACCACAACTTGATGTTTCAGTTTAAATAATACGACCAAAGGAATCGCGTAAGTTGAAGCATCAATTCAGAGAATGTCTCTATGGATTAAATGTAATTGGAAAAGTTGTTGGTAAAATATTAGGAGAAGGATTGGAAAATTCCCAAGAAGCCAAGTCGTGAGTGCTCGAAACCGCAACGCGTGGAAGTTTCAAGAGACGTTTTCTTATTAGTTTAAAACTCTTGACCGCTTTTAGTGCGGTGTACCAGTAACCAGTGAGCAGAAACTTTAATTATAAAACGGCATAATTTTTATTTTAACACAGTACTTTTACTTTAAATACATACATAGTGTATATAAAATATTTTCTTTTACAATTACGTTGTCTGCTATCTAAAGAAAAATGAAACGCATCTCCCGTCTTTTATATAATTGAGTTTTATATATATTCAAAATTAGGAAAAACGGCATTTCGATAATATTTCTTTGTGTGCCTATGAATTTCTTTTCTCGAAAAATCAACTAGTTATGCTTGACTAATTCTGCAAAGTATAGTGTTGTCAACTTTTCTCCGATCTGTTTTAGTTAGATCAGCCACTTTTTATTACGAAGGTAGTATAAACTTTTTCGCGTAGACATTAATACTAAATTTTGACGCGACTTCGTTCGCATGGAATAGCGCTAACACGCAGCGGAAGTTCTCAAAAGGAAAAAAACCCGAATTTGAAACATTCTTCATTGGTGCTCCGCTCCTTGGTGTGAATCATCTGTTTTAGAGTCTTCGGTGTTCACAGGCGCCTAGAAGACGCGAAGAAGGCGTGCTATATACCAATATAGCCTATAGCCTTCCTCGATTATTGAGCTATCTAACACTGAAAGAATTTTCGAAATCAGTTTAGTAGATCCAGATACTACCCCCTACAACCTCACAAACTTTACCTCTTTATAATATAAGTATAGAAATATAGATTAATATAAGACATGTTACGAAAAGGTCTTCTAGGCGCTTGTGAACACCGAAGACTCTAAAAGGTATTTTCTTTTTGCATGATTACGAAAACATTTCTCAAATCTTCAGGTTCCCTTGCGATTTTGCCCGTGGAATTATTGTTAAATTAACGAGTGTGCAAGAATTCTGAACATATCGTTCGCACATACCGCGCTGCTGCCTGAATACTAAAAGATCTCAGAGACAATATACCACTGGCATTATGTTATATCTCTACATATTAAAGAGTTCTTACAAAATGACTGTAATGTATCTGGTGTATCTGTAGTATATGATGGTGAGTGTAACAAGTCCAAAAATACATATCAGGACATTATCAGACGATAGTCATGCAAAATTGTAAAGGCCACGATTAAAATAATTAGATAAAAAATTATACGTAGCTGATTCTTAAACAAGAAGTTCTTTTTCTATACTTTATTAACGATTATTATTGCTGATATCAAATGAGTAAGTATTTTTAATGAAGAGTTGGTAACTTAGGTTAACTCTAGCGATCTAAAAAAATGTTTTTTTTTAAATTACTAAGGATTTCTTGTGACATCTCATAATTACTGTTTCATGTTATTACATCCAATCTACTTTTGCACAACACCTGATCTATATATTAGACAAAATACCACTGATATCAAGTAATTTACCGTCAAAAGGTTTAAAAAACAAAAAGGATTACGTAACAAATATTTCGCTAAAAAACTCAGTCGAAGCACGTACAGCTTTGCGATCAAGCTAGGGTAATTTGCGACCCAGTCAAAGTATATATGTAATTCAGTCATAGCACGAATCCCTTACCATGCTACCATCCCGTAATATAATTTTTTACTCTCTTGTTATGCTCGGCATTTTATTTTTGTTATTAAGCACTAGAAAAATTAATGTATGTATGCTTCGGTGATTTTTTCAGGTTATAAAACTCCGCTATCATAAAATTTCTTTAAACATAACGGGAAGAAAAATTGAAATATAAGTGGAGCAATTAATTCTACTGGATCGCGATAAAGGAGTTCACTCTGTAATTCCGTTGAAAACTCAAGTCTGACATTTAGAGCTGTTGAATTAATAAAGATGAGGTCCGGTGTCCCGCACTCATTTGTCTTTGTCCCGCGCGTTGACCCCAAAACGAAATTTAATCCCGTTTCTATTTCCGTCCGAAATTTAAGTGTGAACGTTTTAACCGTTGCTATTTAGTTGTTTTAAATACCTTTCTGAAGAAATACATACTTTATCTAAGGAATCTATAAATTAGTGCGCGAAAACGTTGTAACCTTTTTGAGTACTCTGTGCGCACGGAGGTTTGTAAATTTTGTCATAGCTAAAGTTTGTATGGAGAAAGAATGCAGATAGATAAAAATTGTTTCAATTCACACGGAACATCAAACACATGTTAGTTTGGTGCAAAACAGTCACTTTGAGTAGAGATTATCATTAAGGAAATTATATATATAATATATGTACTTATTTATTACTTATTTATTATTACTTATTTCAATAAATCGAAAATTAACGCATGATGACGTATTTGTAAACGCTTGAAGCAGACGCAGGACTTTATATCTGTGCACAGGACGACGTCACGCTATGTTTGACAACACTTCAATAATGATTAAGCTTAAAAACTAATAAATCGGAAACAAATTTCGAGTACTGGGCGACTACAAGTTATAGAAAATATACGTTATTAGAACGAAATGGTTGCTAATTTGCGTACAAAACAACAATTACTATTTACTTTTTTTTTGGCAACCAATCCTCTTGTACATTATTACTGCCATTATCGAGTTCGTAATGATATTACAAGTTTGTTCAGAACATTTCATTGAAATAACAAAATGGTGGCCGTCTTGTTAGAACTTCCCGGGCCTCCTTTTGTGGTAAGTCTGAATCCATGCGCCGTGGTATTATTTCCCCTCCATTTCACTCGTGCACAATAACCAAACTATATTACATGAAACATCACTAATATTACAAAATATAGAGCCAAATAACACAAGATGATGAATAAAATTTAAAATACAATACATGATAATTGATATTCCAAGATCCCGCCAAAAACTCTCCAGAACAACAATGTTACAAAAACATTGTACAAAGTTTGTAAAATGGTTACATTCCTTTACACCTTTTATATTACTTAAAAAAAACAATTAGAATAATTCATTATATTACCACAATTTGTATAAAATCCGTTCAATTTCTCAGTCGGTAGATACGAAACAATGTCAATTCTATTTATATTTCGCCTGAGCGCTATAATATACCTTTTCAATGTATTTAAAAACACAAAAACATTGAACCTTCACGATGATAAACGACGCTACTGTCATCCTTTGAAATGTGTAAGCGATGGATTCTCGCACATATCGAATACTTACTTATATTGTAAAACAAATATATATTCATATTACATACTGATTTTCAAGGCAGAAATTATAGCAATGAAATGGCATAGAAATAGTCTGGGACTTGCGAGATGAATGTACGCTATTTCGCCCTGGATGTTCCGAAAACACGCAAAGGGAAGGAAAATATCTAACCTACAATAAATATGCTTTATCTCTTTTACTGGCTCTTAAATTCCATTGAAGCTGTGTGAAGCCCAATAGCGTATAATAATCTTTCGAAAAAAAAAACTGAATCTACTAATTGCGGTACAAACTCTATGATGAGACTCGACTTTCGAAATAGGATATAGAAAACATCTGGATAAATATTATTAACACATCTTCTACCACACGTTTTGTTATTTAAGCACTCTATTAAGTAGAAAAACTATCGCTATACATCTATTGGTATTCCGACAGTTTCACTTCCGAGCTTAATTTCTAAGCTAAACACGTTAATACTTTGAAGAAAGCGTTACTTTGCGGAAATCCATCATCTATAAAGGGAATCGAAGTTAGCTTTTTTCACTTTCGCATTAGAGGAGGAACGACTCCTTCGCGTAGTACTTCGTCGCGTCCCGGCTGAGATCTCAGTCGACGACGTCAACGCCTCCCTTAAGGAGAAAAATCTGCCGATTCGGGAGGTACATAGGATGTACCACCCACGCACCCGCGCCCCTTACAACATGGTTCTAGTCCTCCTTGACCGTACCTTAGAGGGTAAGGCTATCTTTAGCCTCACCTCAGTCTGTGGTCTCAGCGGCATCACCGTGGAGCCGCCACGAAAAACTCATACCCCGTCGCAGTGTCATAACTGCCAAAGTTATGGCCACTCGGCGAGGAATTGCCATCTCCGCCCCAGGTGCGTTAAGTGCCTAGGGGATCATGCCACTAAGGAGTGCGTGCGCACTCCCGACACCCCAGAACCTCCCAGCTGCGTGTTGTGCGGTAACGCGGGCCACCCCGCGAACTATCGCGGCTGTCCCCGCGCACCGCGCACACAACGCCCTCGCCAGGCGCGACAGGCGCCTAGGGCACCTGTGCGCGCCGCCCGCCCTTCGCCTCCGCCTCTCATGTCCGTGGAGGCCTTCCCTGGCCTGCCGGGTGCCTCTCGCGCCCCGGCAGCGCCCGCGTCCACTCCGCGCGCGCCACCCTCTGTGCCGCGCGCACCACAACCCGGGCGGGCCCCTCTGGCTCCCTGGGCTCCCCGGCCTCAGGCTCCCAAGCCTCAGGCTCCTATCCCGCAGGCACGACCGACACGCGCCGCGCCCGCCTTCTCTATGGGGCTCAACGGAGTGGGCTGGCTTTTCCAGCTATTCCGTGAGCACGACCTACAAGAAGTCTTAAACTTCAACGAGGCCCTCCAGGCTGAGGAGGACTTAGGCAAGCTCAACGTACTCGCGCAATACCCTAGTATTGCTGCGAGTTGACATCGTATCGTTCGTTCCGAGAATTCAAACACATTTAATTAAAATTCTCAGCTATGAATAGGATAAAACCGCGCGGCCTATCTCTTTCGTTTTTTAACGCGAGAAATCTTAGGACACAGCGCGATCTAGTAGCTGCCTTTCTACGCGATAGACAGATTGACGTTCTCCTCGTCCAGGAAACGCTTTTAAAACCGAAAATGCGCAATCCCAGAATCGCGAACTACAACATAGTTAGAAATGACCGTGTCACCCGCGGGGGCGGCACCTTAATTTACTATAGGCGTTCGTTATATTGCATGCCGATAGATCCGCCCGTTCTAACCAATATGGAAGTATCAGTATGTACGTTAGGTATGACCGGTCATCCGTCCATTGTATTAGTGTCCGCGTACCTCTCGCCGAACAAAGAGTTGTTACAAACAGATTTACGAGCGCTGCTCAACTTAGGAGATTCAGTTATTATAGCGGGGGACCTCAACTGCGGGAACGTTATCTGGAATAGTCCGAGAACCTCTCGTAACGGGAGGATACTCGACAAACTAGGTAGGGTCCTCGCATTTGACGTCATAGCCCCTCCGGAACCCACGCACTATCAAGACAACTGTCGCCCGTCAGTACTAGACATAGCTCTTTTAAAAAATATCACGCTTCGGGTACGACTCATACAAGTCGTACACGAACTTGATTCAGATCACCGCCCGGTAGTATTGCAGTTAGGTTTCGATTCAGATTTCACCCCTCCGTCGGTCAGGGTAGCTGATTACGTTAGTTTAACTCGTTATTTTAAAGAAAATCCATCGTCTGACATTTTAGACGGGATCCCAGACGTGTTGACGTCTAGAGCCGACGCGGATTCGGCTATCAATTCCCTGGTCGACTATCTTCAGACCGCCGTCAGAGAGACCTCGAAAGAGGTACAAGCGGCGAATGATCGCCGCTTTATACTCCCTGACGACGTGAAAGCGTTGATCACGGAAAAGAACGCCGCGACTCGAGCTCACGACGCTTACCCGTCTGTAGAGAACCGCGATCGATTACGCTCACTACGTAAATTAGTTAAAACTCGTATCTCTGAGATTCGGGGCGACAGGTGGGACAGGCTTCTGGAGGATCTCCGGCCGTCTCACCTGTCGTACTGGAGACTCACGCGCACTATGAAATCAGATCTCGCCACCCCGATGCCTCCTCTCGACAGAGGCCCCGGGTTGCCTCCCGCGTTCGATAGTATAGATAAAGCAGAATGTCTAGCCGCGAGTTTAGAGAAACAGTGTTCGCCAAACACTGATAATACTGATACTGTTCATATCGGTTCGATCGAGTCGTCGGTAGAGCATGCACTCGCATCTCCACCCGCGGATACCCTAACCTCGATAACTTATGACGAAGTCTCGGCCGCCATAAAGCGTCTCAAACTTAGAAAGTCCCCAGGTCCCGATGGAATCAGGAACGAGGTGCTGAGACTCCTTCCTGACCACATCATAGCTCTATTGGTCTGCATCTTCAATGCGGCCATGTCCCAGGGCCACTTTCCAGCCGCCTGGAAGAAGGCCGTAGTGATAGGCATACACAAGCCCGGCAAAAAAGCTACGCTTCCCGATAGCTATCGCCCGATCAGCCTGTTAGATACATTAGGTAAATTATACGAGCGGCTCCTTCTGAACCGCCTCCAGGCCTCGATTACAGATTTAAAATTAATACCACCTGAGCAGTTCGGATTTCGTGCCGAACACTCTTGCACGAATCAAGTACACCGCCTCACGGAGTACATTTTCTCTAATTTTAATGCCGACCCGAAACGTAAACCGAAACGCACAATTGCAGTTTTTTTCGATGTTGCCAAAGCCTTCGATAAGGTCTGGCATGGAGGGCTCGTCCATAAATTATGTAAATATCACGTACCCGATAAGTTAATACATATTATCCACGATTTTCTCACTGATAGGACTTTCCGTTTTAGAGTGGATGGGGAACTATCCCTGCCCCACCCGATACGCTCAGGTGTGCCACAGGGCTCCATACTCGCGCCCTCGCTTTTCAATCTGTTCATCAGTGACCTACCTCGGTCTAAACGGGTCGAGGTAGGTTGCTATGCTGACGATACCGTTATTTACACTTCCAGCTTGCGGTCAGACTTTCTTAGGAAGCGCATCGAAAAGGCCGTTTGCACACTCGGTGAATGGTTTCGTCGATGGCGCATAGAAGTTAATCCTGATAAGAGCGCCGCGATACTCTTCGATCCTTTACGACGTAATAATAACCTCGAGCCCATCAGGCTATACGGAACCGATATACCTTGGGCCGACGAGGTCAAATATCTCGGTGTTACATTAGATAAACATTTAAATTTCGAGTCACATATAGATAGAGTACGAAACAAAGCCGCTATGGTTTTGGGTCGCCTCCATCCGTTGCTTTGTCATAGGAGTAAGATGTCCCTCAGACACAAGCTCACTTTGTATAAGACGTGTATCCGTCCCGTGATGACATATAGCAGTCCCGTTTTTGCGCAATCTAGTATTTTTTTTTTTTCTCGAACTGTCTATGCTATTGACCTGGCAAGGTCTTAACAGCTTCACCGGGCTACTAAGGCGAGCGCTTAAGGCACTCAGCCGATTTTACGGTCTAGTATTTTTTTTTTTTCTCGAACTGTCTATGCTATTGACCTGGCAAGGTCTTAACAGCTTCACCGGGCTACTAAGGCGAGCGCTTAAGGCACTCAGCCGATTTTTGTTTTGGCAACCAGCTCAAGGGTGCACGGCACACCTCGGCTTGGCTGTTGCCTGTTCATGCAATTCACGACCTATCAAAGCTAACGTAAGTTAAAGCTAAACTATTCATACCAGTAAGAGTTGCTGAAACATATATGTGTACCAAGCATACATATCTCAACAACTCCTATGTGTATTTTGTATCGGAAAAGATTCTAAACTATTACAGTTCGATACGGGAAAGAAAAGAAAAACCCATCCACTTTATGTGTAAGCGTGTATGCGTGCACGTGTGTGGAGGTGATATGTGTAATGTTGTCGCAGTGATGTAAGATTTTGTGTCACTGTATCGCGCGAGCAGCGTACTCAAGGGCTCCTGAATAGTTTAGCTTTAACTTAGGTTAGCTTTGATAGGTCGCGAATTGCATGAACAGGCAACAGCCAAGCCGAGGTGTGCCGAGCACCCTTGAGCTGGTTGCCAAAACAAAAATCGGCTGAGTGCCTTAAGCGCTCGCCTTAGTAGTCCGGTGAAGCTGTTAAGACCTTGCCAGGTCAATAGCATAGTCAGTTCGAGAAAAAAAAAAAAAAAATCATCTATATCTTCTATATAGATATAATAAGAATGAAAACCAACAGGTGTTATTACAAAAAAAGTTAAATACGTATTGAACCCTGGCTTTAAAAAGTCTCGTATGAAATGCACCGCGGTCGCTGAACGTTCGCCATCTTGCTCTTTTGTCTCGCTTTGGTTACGTTAGGTTAGACTTGTGAAAAAGGACAACGCGAACTTGCCTCGGGCGAACGCGGTGCATTTATTACGAAACCTTTTTAAACCAAATATTTAATACGTATATACGTATACGTAATACGTATATACTTTTTTGTAATAACACGGAACTATACTATTTAGGTATTTGTGAAAAAAAAAACTTGTAGCTTGTGTCTAATAATAAAAAATAAAAAAGTTCAATCATTTTGAGAAATGTCTGTCTGTCGGTCTGTTTGTTTGGACTCGCATCACTACTAAATTACTGCGTTGACGATAATACCAAGAAAATCATAAAGCATATCCTCGAGTAACATTTAGCCTTTGTTTCATTAAAATCGGTTCAGTCTATCAAAAGTTGTTGTATTCTTAATGATGACCCGACTTAAGTACGAGAGAAAAGTAGATAAGTAAATGAACTTAACATTCAGATGATTTTATTAGTCACTATTTTTTACATTAGGTTTCATGCGGATGAAGTCGCGGGCACAGTTAGTTAAATAATATACTATAGCGGACATTACTTTGCGGCGGAAAGTACAAAAAGTGGAAACTTTCCAGGTGGAAGTACAATATAACGTCCACTATAATACGTTAATACTATTTTCATTTGAGTCATCACTTAACGACAAACGACATTATTGTCGAAAAGAAGATTAATAGAAAAACAATGGATTAAGCTGTAACTTTATTTGACGCAGGATTGTCGTCAGATAGGTGCAGGTAACTCCCGTTAAAAAATAATGATGAAAAACGGTGAGGAGGTTAGTTTGGCTTAATTGTGGATCAAATACATTTTAGTTGTTCAGTTTTAGTTACCTACTTTCTAAAAAAATCTGTGAATAGTACAATATCGGCAAATATTTGAGATCGGCTCAAAATGCACTCGCGATCGACCGTTTGAGCTCCCCAGGTTCAAACAAATAGACTTATTGGTGAGCAAACCCGGTTCCCTCTTAGTCAATCAGAGCCGACATTCAATATATAGTTTCATTGTTTCAATCGGTAGTATATACCGGGACGTGGGGAATAGAATAAATATCTAGGATCATATATCTTCTATATTGACTTATTATCTCACCTTGATTCGACTAATTTATAGTGATATAGGTATATTGTGTAAATCTGCCGTAACAGCCCTACTATTGAATAATGATATTGATTTTTTATCTCATCTTGATTTTACTAATTTATAATGATTAAATTATGTGTAGATACGCCGTGACAACCCTTAACTGAATGATCCATGTACTCATCACGTTCACTTAATATACAGTACTCCAATATTATTAAAGTAAGTATGAATTAAAGCTCGTGAATCAGAAGGTCACAATAACACTTCCAAAGTAAACAGGTCAAGGTTATACGAATAACTTGCAGACGCATATAATATATTTATAACCTATATCATATCGTTTTAACTAATTTGAAATAAAAAAGGTATTTAAAATGTACCTACTCATTTGTTTTGATTGCTGACAATAATGAAGTGATATTAATTGACATATTAAGAGCGATTTCAGTTTAAGCGATTGGTATAAGACTGTTGCCGTGCGAGAGTGCGGTTGCACTACACACGGACCGTACCAAACGCTGTGGTCTGTTCCCTCAGCGTGGAGCCCTTGAGTACGCTGCTCGCGCGATACAGTGACACAAAATCTTACATCACTGCGACAACATTACACATATCACCTCCACACACTTGCACGCATACACGCTTACACATGCAGGTGGAAGGGTTTTATTTTTTCCCCTTATCAAACTGAAATAGTTTAGAATATTATCCGATACGA
Source organism: Antheraea pernyi (assembly GCA_015888305.1). Classification (NCBI taxonomy): domain Eukaryota; kingdom Metazoa; phylum Arthropoda; class Insecta; order Lepidoptera; family Saturniidae; genus Antheraea; species Antheraea pernyi. Next base: position 550,127 of record MU158769.1, on the reverse strand, counting down.
AATATATATAAGGGTTGTTGAGGTATGTATGCTTGGTACACATATATGTTTCAACAACTCATATATGCATGAATAGTTAGCTTAGCTTAGGTTAGCTTACATAGGTCGCGAATTGCATGTATCAGGCAACAGCCAAAGCCGAGGTGTGCCGCGCACCCTTGAGCTAGTTGTCAAAATAAAATCGGCTGAGTGCCTTAAGCGCTCGCCTTAGTAGTCCGGTGAAGCTGTTAAGACCTTGCTTGGCTCTCTAGGTAGCATACATATTCCTATGTTTTATTTAATTTGGTTAATTTGATAAACTATTTTATTGTGCTTATGTTCGTTGCTGTGTTGCAATATGACGCAAGCATTGTAATTAATTTACTTAAGGTGTATTATATGTGAAGCGATGGTAGCCGAGTTGGTGGTAGAAACTGTCGCGGATTATTGATAAGGTTGCGTTCGTACCAAACGTTACTTATTGTACAACAAATTGAAACCATATCGCATACCATACCGCAAAAATGCGTATATTTTAGTATATTTAAGGCGGAACGGAGTTCGCGGGCACTGCTAGTAAAATATATTTATGTACACTAAAAATGGAAAAATAAAGTAAATTTTGCAACCTTATCAATAATCCGCGACAGTTTCTACCACCAACTCGGCTACCATCGCTTCACATATAATACACCTTAAGTAATGTAATTACAATGCTTGCATCATGTTGCAACACAGCAACGAACATAAGCACAATAGGCTCCTAAGAAAATTGAAGAGATTTTTAAAATATTGGTGGCAAACGAACATACTGGTAACCTGATGGTAAGTGATCACGGCCGCCCATGGACAATTGCGACACGAGAGGAAACACAGATGCGTTGCCGGCCCTTAAGAGCCTTCGTTTCTTGAAAGTTTACTTACTTTGTCACGGATCCCATAATCAGAACCTAACCAAACTCTCATCAAACTACCCTTGAAGTACATCCTTTCCAATAAAAAATGAATCATCGAAATCGGTTAGCGTGATATTGAGTTATTTGTCTATTTGTCATGTACATACTTAATGCAAATTTAAAACTTATACGGTTTTGCACTGGATGCCGTTGTCGGAACTGGACCAATGGGACCACACGGGAAGTACCAGCTTTCAAATAAAAAAACAATAATCAAAATCGGTTCACCCAGTCCAAAGTTATGAGGTAACAAAATTAAAAAAAAATACAATCCAATTGATAACCTCCTCCTTTTTTTGAAGTCGGTTAAAAAAAACAAGGTCCTCTGCCATGCCTATTCGCGATAAACTCAAAAACTACTGAACGGTTTTTTTTTTTTTTTTTTTTTTTTGGCCCTGGGACATGGCCGCATTGAAGATGCAGACCAATAGAGCTATGATGTGGTCAGGAAGGAGTCTCAGCACCTCGTTCCTGATTCCATCGGGACCTGGGGACTTTCTAAGCTTGAGACGCTTTATGGCGGCTGAAACTTCATCAAAAGTTATCGAGGTTAGGGTATCCGCGGGTGGAGATGCGAGTGCATGCTCTACCGACGACTCGATCGATCCGATATGGATAGCATCAGTATTATCAGTGTTTGGCGAACACTGTTTCTCTAAACTCGCGGCTAGACATTCTGCTTTATCTATACTATCGAACGCGGGAGGCAACCCGGGGCCTCTGTCGAGAGGAGGCATCGGAGTGGCGAGATCTGATTTTAAAGTGCGCGTGAGTCTCCAGTACGACAGGTGAGACGGCCGGAGATCCTCCAGAAGCCTGTCCCACTTGTCGCCCCGAATCTCAGAGATACGAGTTTTAACTAATTTACGTAGTGAGCGTAATCGATCGCGGTTCTCTACAGACGGGTAAGCGTCGTGAGCTCGAGTCGCGGCGTTCTTTTCCGTGATCAACGCTTTCACGTCGTCAGGGAGTATAAAGCGGCGATCATTCGCCGCTTGTACCTCTTTCGAGGTCTCTCTGACGGCGGTCTGAAGATAGTCGACCAGGGAATTGATAGCCGAATCCGCGTCGGCTCTAGACGTCAACACGTCTGGGATCCCGTCTAAAATGTCAGACGATGGATTTTCTTTAAAATAACGAGCTAAACTAACATAATCAGCCACCCTGACCGACGGAGGGGTGAAATCTGAATTGAAACCTAACTGTAATACGACCGGGCGGTGATCTGAATCAAGTTCGTGTACGACTTGTATGAGTCGTACCCGAAGCGTGATATTTTTTAAGAGAGCTATGTCTAAGACTGACGGGCGACAGTTGTCTTGATAGTGTGTGGGTTCCGGAGGGGCTATGACGTCAAATGCGAGGACCCTACCTAGTTTGTCGAGTATCCTCCCGTTACGAGAGGTTCTCGGACTATTCCAGATAACGTTCCCGCAGTTGAGGTCCCCCGCTATAATAACTGAATCTCCTAAGTTGAGCAGCGCTCGTAAATCTGTTTGTAACAACTCTTTGTTCGGCGAGAGGTACGCGGACACTAATACAATGGACGGATGACCGGTCATACCTAACGTACATACTGATACTTCCATATTGGTTAGAACGGGCGGATCTATCGGCATGCAATATAACGAACGCCTATAGTAAATTAAGGTGCCGCCCCCGCGGGTGACACGGTCATTTCTAACTATGTTGTAGTTCGCGATTCTGGGATTGCGCATTTTCGGTTTTAAAAGCGTCTCCTGGACGAGGAGAACGTCAATCTGTCTATCGCGTAAAAAGGCAGCTACTAAATCGCGCTGTGTCCTAAGAGATCTCGCGTTAAAAAACGAAAGAGATAGACCGCGCGGTTTTATCCTATTCATAGCCGTGAATTTTAATTAATTGAGTTTAAATTCTGGGAACGAACGATACGGTGTAAGCTCGCAGCAATACTCGGGTATTGCGCGAGCACGTTGAGCTTGCCCAAATCCTCCTCGGCCTGGAGGGCCGCGTTGAAGTTTAAAACTTCTTGTAGATCGTGCTCCCGGAATAGCTGGAAAAGCCAGCTCTCTCCGGTGAGCCCCATAGAGAAGGCGGGCGCGGCGCGTGTCGGCCGTGCCTGCGGGATAGGAGCCTGAGGCTTAGGAGCCTGAGGCCGGGGAGCCCAGGGGGCCAGAGGGGCCCGCCCGGGTTTTGGTGCGCGCGGCACAGAGGGTGGCGCGCGCGGAGTGGACGCGGGCGCTACCGGGGGGCGAGAGGCACCCGGCAGGCTAGGGAAGGCCTCCACGGACATGAGAGGTGGAGGCGGAGGGCGGGCGGCGCGCACAGGTGCCCTAGGCGCCTGTCGCGCCTGGCGAGGGCGTTGTGTTCGCGGTGCGCGGGGACAGCCGCGATAGTTCGCGGGGTGGCCCGCGTTACCGCACAACACGCAGCTGGGAGGTTCTGGGGTGTCGGGAGTGCGCACGCACTCCTTAGTGGCATGATCCCCTAGGCACTTAACGCACCTGGGGCGGAGATGGCAATTCCTCGCCGAGTGGCCATAACTTTGGCAGTTATGACACTGCGACGGGGTATGAGTTTTTCTTGGCGGCTCCGCGGTGATGCCGCTGAGACCACAGACTGAGGTGAGGCTAAAGATAGCCTTACCCTCTAAGGTACGGTCAAGGAGGACTAGAACCATGTTGTAAGGGGCGCGGGTGCGTGGGTGGTACATCCTATGTACCTCCCGAATCGGCAGATTTTTCTCCTTAAGGGAGGCGTTGACGTCGTCGACTGAGATCTCAGCCGGGACGCGACGAAGTACTACGCGAAGGAGTCGTTCCTCCTCTAATGCGAAAGTGAAAAAAGCTAATTTCGATTCCCTAAGGAACTTAGTTAGCGCACGGTGGTCGCTTATGGCGGGACACTTGACTTGAATGCCCGCCGGAGGGCTGGGGGCGGGCGTATAATTGATTTTCAAAAACTTGAGTTTGTTAGAGATAGAGGTCCACTGGGACTTATCTTGAATCGTTACAGGGGGAGGTGGGCGGGGCTTCTTAGCCGCTACGGAACCCGATGCGTCTGTCTGAGAGAGCGAGGCAGAGGAGGAATTGGGCTTGCTCGCCCGCGGTCTTACGTTTGCCGGTATAGCCGGCACCCGAACGCCATCTATATTGGCGCATTTCTCGACCGGGCGTGCGGAGCCCTGGTCGGAGTCTGAAGAACGCGATCCGCGGCGTTTTTGATAGGTGACGGTTTTAAAACCGTCGTCTACGTGCGCAGAAGGCGCGGAGTGCGCTGAGGGCGCGGGGGTCGCGATTATTTCGGAGGTCGCGGTCGCGGGCAGCTCGTCGGACGCCGCCACGTCGAGCTCCATATCGGAGCCGGTCTCCGAGCTGGAACTCGGTATGGGAGCTTCTAATAAGCCCTTATCGGCCACATTTAAGGTACATTGTGGCGAGAGAGACGCGAAGGAATTGGAGGTTGCCACGCGGGACACATATTGACTTTCCTCGGAGGACTGGGACAGAAGAGTCACAAACGCGGAATTAACTGACCCTTCGTCAAGTCCCTGCGCAAGGAGACGGACGCGAAATCTATCCAATACTTCTTGCAAGTTATCCATTCCGTGGATTGAGGGGGAGGGACGATGTTACGCGAACCAACCTCCCTGCCTTAAGGGCAGGGGGGCACGCCACACGAAGACTAAGGGTCTATCCCAAGTCGGGACCAAGAGAGCTATTTAAAAACAAATATAAGAAAAAAAAACAATGCAAGAAATACGTGAGCGAGACAAGCAAGTAAAAATAAAATACGTAATTAAACAATAAATAGATAAATAGGTACCTATATAAATAAATAATTGAAAAATAAATAAATGTATAAAGAAATAACGACTAAAGGAATAAAGAACTACTTAAATATTTAGACAAATAAATGGGTGAACAATAAATGTAACAAGAGAAGCAATAAATAAATAGAAAGGTCTCACTCAATTCCAGGAATCGAGAATGCCACCTGCAATGCACGTGTGAGCTAAGTCAGCCGAATCGGAACTTCACAGCGAAAACCGAACACTCCCGAAGTAATAACGAACGTCACTAACTCACGAGTATCGAGATCGAGCGTAGAGCGCAGCAGAATGCACGACCATTCGCGTCGATGGTCCGATCGGAACTCCCTACTGAACGGGTTTTCATTTTCACCATTAGATAAAGTGAGTCATGAGAAAGGTTTAGGTACATAAATTGTCAAGGTTTTTTTTTAATTATCAGGGCGGGCGGGAACTCTCCGCCGTGCCCGCTAGTATTTAATAATATGATAAAACGTATGAAACATAATTTACTGATGGAGTGAATACCTACAAAAATGAACATGCGTATTTCTGTACGCACCAAAGAAGCTATACCTCTTCGGTGACGATATAAATGAAAATCTTTTTACAATTTTTAACTGTTTTAAACCGAGTAAAAATCTCGACAATTACTCATAAAACGCTACTTTGAGGGTATAACATAAAGTTTTTAAATAAAGGCTAGGGAATGTAACGATTTAGGCTTTTGTGCGTTAGTATTTCGAAGGAAGATTTTTTTCATAGTTCCTATAATTTTTCGTATTTTGGCAATCAATACTCTCTATTAAAGACTTTACTGTATTAACATCATTAGATATCAAATTGGTAATTATTTTTTTATACTTTGTGATAACTTCAATGTTCAACGGTGAGCCCCTCATTAGAATTTTTAATATTTTTGTATGACATTTTCACTGTTAATCAACTGAATCAGAGGTAAATAATTCACATTATTCAAAACACCACTAATATTAATAATTACACAGCCAGGGCAGGCAGCTAATAAAAAATAACAATCACCATGTACATAACAGTCTAAGATCCCACCAAAACTCCTTGCAAATGAAGCGTGGCTTCGAAGTGTAATATATAGTGCGTTCCACTAAGCGCTCATAACGCTCACGATCACGACCGCGAACTTTCTCGTTCCACTACACTTCGAGCGTTATAATCGTAAACCCAAGTGGAACTCATTATGGAGCGTTTTGAGCGTTCAGATAAATAATACAAATGGCGATCTAAAAAAAATAAAGCAATAGCTATAAGAGGTTAAGATACAATTTGTAAGTCTTCGTAAGTATTCTAAATATTTTAATAATTATTACGTAAATTTATTTAAGTATATTGAAGAAAAAATGTACAATACAATTTTATATTTAATTTTAGTGGAGTATCTAATTAATTTGCATTGAAATAAAATAAAAATGTCTTTAGCGGCAACAGTAGGATATTTGGTGATAATTTTATATATTATTGAACTATGTTATAAAAGTGTATAAAGGCATATATTTTTTTCATTCAACTTTATCTATATATATAAAAGGAGAAGCTATCTAACTTAATGACTGACATATCAACGCAGTGCCTAAACTATAAGGGTTATAAACTTAAAATTATGCAGAGGGGTTCCTTTTCTAACGTAGGGTAGCACTAAGGAAAGATTTTTGAAAATTCACCCCTTAATGGGTTTAAAAGGGGGTGGAAAGTTAATATGAAAGTTCTCGGATTTTCAAAGTTATTTCAATAAAATGTTGTATTTGGGTTATAAGTTCCTAATAATGATCATTGCCGATATGCTTTTTTGTGAATTCAATCCCTAATAGGGTAAAAGAGGGGTGCAAATTTAGTAGGTGTAAAAGTTTTTCGTAATTACCTACATTATTTCAATGAAATTTTGTATTTAGGTTATTAGATCCTAATAATTATTATTGGCGATATCCTACTCAGAATTTACAGTATCGGATTCGAAGCTGTCCAATCTCTTCTATCTAGCAGGCCGCACGCGCTCGGATGTGCCGCGGTGGTGCATGAGGTAGGTGTGCGACCCGTGCGATACGTAGTCGACAAGTGGGCAACCTGAACGCGGGCAAACGTCGGTAATTTTTTTTTATACACAACATGTACCTATATTTATTTATATCTCCTACTTTCATAAATAATATAATAAAATATGTACATAATGATTCTAATTTAATTATAAAATAACTATTTTAAAATAAAAGAAATAGTGCGTGGAGTTCCTCCACATGGAAGAAGTAAAACTTCGTAATGTGGAAATGAAAATAGAAAGGGGTAGACGACAAACTTTATTAACATTACTTACAATTCACAATTGATCCTATCTTTTAACTATCATTTTCGAGTTGAGAAATAACCAAATTTATATAATTTACAATGGGATTATGATAACTAAAATAAGATACGAAATGTTTGATAATTTTTTACGCTCTGTCTCTTTCTATTTCCCCTCCCCAGGAGCGTTGAACGTTTAACGCAACAGTGCTTTCATACCCACTCCATGGTAGCGTTAAACGTTTAACGCAACCTTGTTGGAAGTCGCATTAGAAGTTTCACTTCAATAAAATACTTTTATAAATATTATAAAATACCTACCTCATAAAATTATTAAATATGTCCACAGACGCTCTACTGTAGGCTAATATAACTAAGTACCTCAATATCGCAAACGAAGTTGCGGGTAAAAGCTAGTTTATTATAAAATATACTTTTTGGTTTAATAAAAATTTTTTAAATTGATTATAAATTAATTTCTACACAGAATTTAACGATTCAAAACATTTTTAAATAGAATTAAAAATTTAATATACTTCATGTTAATAAACATTTATTGATTTCATTTTTCATATATTATTTACGGTTGCAATCTGTATTGCTTTGAGTTTTGAAAATCCCGCCAAATTTGTCAACGCTCACATCGACCCACATCCAGACATGGGTCGTCGTGAACTTCGCGGGAGCGTATGTTATGACGTCATTAATCACGTTTTCAGCGCGACCGCAACGATCGTGGTCGTCAAGTGGAACGGCTAAAGGCTATTGTGAGCGTTGTGAACGTCATGTGGAACGCGCCCATAATATAACGCTATCTACTAGTATATATCGTTATTATGATAACGTTATTAATGAAGTTAATTATCACGATCGTGAAATTAATATGAAAACTATTATTTATTAAGTATAACAATAAAATTTACCTTTTGCAATAATTTCGGTCTGTTATCGAGCTGTTCAGTGACGGCTTCTTCTTTACTTGTGGTGTCGTTGTTGTTATTCTTTGAGTTTCTGAAACGGCAATTTATACAAATATTTACAGTTCTCACTAAAACTATTGACCGCTCTAAATGTAATTGCACAGAACACAAATGTAGACATAGATACGTATTATATATTATATGTACAATATCCAGACAACTTAAACATAAATAAATGCCTATTTTAGATTCCCATAATATATATAATCATAATATATTTTGACTTTGTTTCGTAATAAACTCGACGATATTATGAGCAAGCCTTCACTTACGGCTATATTCAGAGCAGTCAACAAGATTGACGAGGATTGTTATACTCATCCCGTGGGATCAACAACCGATAGTAATGGTCTTCAACATGAGTGCCTATTATTATTTATTTCTATCAAGTTGATATATATTTGACCTCTGTATATGCACTACCTACAAAACCATTTGATTGACAACAATACCGCTGGTTAGCTGGAAGAAAATGCTTTATAGCATTAAGCTCGCCAGTGTACAAACAAAAAGTATAATAAAGTATTCATTCATTTATTCATTCATATATCTTTATTATACTCAATTTCAATAATAACAATTGTTAAGAGATAGATTGAGCCGTTACATTTCAAAATTAGGTAAATCCAATTTTAATCGTTCGTATAATATGTTAAATTTTCTCAAGATTTGTAGTTTTTATACATCGAGAACAGCCTACAACTAACTAGACAAAAACTATATGCATTTATTTATATTTTATCGAAAACCATATGTATATTGTTACATCTTTTCATAAAAATAATATTAAACTATCTATTGCTTGTCCTACTTAATCTTTGAAACGACTGAACAAAGAATAAGATTTTTACTGGAAAATAGACGACTTTACAGAATTTTAGATGTTTTTTTATATCATAGGAGGCAAACAAACAGGTGAGTCACCTGATGTTAAATGATCACTACTGTCCATAGAGACTTGCAACACCAGAAGAGTCGTAAGTGCATTGTCACCCTGTGTTTGAGGGAGGGTGAGTGGGGAAGAGGGAGGGGTAGGGGAGGTGGGTTATCCGTCGCTCTCACTAACGTTCAAGCACTGTTACTTCATTTTTACTTCATTCTTCATTTTTACTTCATTTTAGGGTAGTACTACCCTGAGCGAGCAGACCTATTGATGCTGAAACAAGTAATAGCTTCAGCGTGACTCTACCACCTTAGATACGCCATTATTCTTCTGCATAGGAGCTAAGCAGTAATGATCAAAAATTTACAGACGTAACTTAAAAATAGTGAGGTAGCATTTACTAAAACAAAAATAAAATAAAAAAATCAATCCATAATTAATTTGAGTGACTTATTTCTCAAGAAACAACGAAACCATTTTCATAAATATTTCTTAAGAATATTAATAAATAAATTAAACCATTTCAATCAATTCTTTTTAAATCAGATTACAAATAATTTAAGCCCAAACATAGACCCTTCATCTTAAGATGCTAATTTAAATAATAAACTAATGGAGATACCTCTCCAATTAAACTTGTACAAATATAGGATTTCAACTTTAATATTAAGATGTTTATGTTTAATATTAACTAGCTGTGCCCACGACTCCGTCCGCGTCGAACCTAATGTATAACAGATATAACAGTGACCAATGAAATCATGTAAATGTATTAAGTCCATTTACTTATCTACTTTTCTCTCTTACAATGACTTTTAATAAAGTGAACCGATTTTATGGATCGAGGATATGCTTTATCATGTCTTATCGCAGTCCTTTAACAGTGATGCGTGTTTAAACAAAGTAGTCCGGTGAAGCTGTTAAGACCTAGGTCAATAGCGTAGTCAGTTCGAAAAAAAAAGTGTTTAAACAAACAAACAGACAATTCTAAAAATGATACCTTTTTTTTTTTTTTTAACGTGGGGAAATCCCTTATGGATACGCCACCCTCCCGGGGGAGAGGGTGGGTTATGTCCGAGTCGCACGGACTAAAACCCCACGGTGTACCGACAGACCGTTTTGTGGGGGCGGCAAGGGATCGTACAAGCTAATCAACCTTGTAGAGCCGCCCCCACGGTCCGCCCGGCGGAAGGTGACCGCCGGGTTCCTACCTATAGAGGGACAGACCGGGTACACACCGGCTGCCCCCCTCGTCCGACGGACCTGTGCAATGAGGAGATGGGCCCCCCGGCCCATCCCCTCAGGTCCGGCTATGGTGGCAGGAGGAGTTGGGCGAAGCGCCTTCTCCTCCTGCCTGTCCTCCTTTGGCGGAGACGGCCACTTTGAGGGTCTGCCTCGCGGGCCCTCTCCGCCTCCTCCTTCTGCGAGACGACCTCCTCGCAGAAGGAGGCCATCGCTCGCCAAGCCTGTTCGCTGCCGAGCATGGCCGAAACCACGCTCGGCAGCGATAAGTCCGTTCCCACTGCCGCCGCCAGAATGCGGCGCTGCTCCCCCCACGTAGCACACTCAGACAGAGTGTGCTGCGCGGTATCTTCGACAGCGCCGCACTCGTGGCAGGCGGCGGTCGGCTCCCTGCGTGCGATCCGGTACAGGTACCACCCGAAACAACCGTGTCCGGTGAGTACCTGCACCAGTCGGAACGTCAGGGAGCCCCAGCCCCTGGACATCCACTCCCGCAGGACCGGGCGGACGGCGTCTACGGTAAACCGTCCGAACCGCTCGTCCGCCAGGCCCTGCTGCCACCTTTCGACGGCGTCTCCTCTGAGACGCCGTCTCTCCGCCTCTACCTCCCTGGGAGCCGGAGGCTCCCCCCTTCTTTTCCTCGCCGCCGTGAACTCGTACACGGCGGCGAGAACTCCTGCCTCCAGCTCCCAGGGTAGGGAGCCGGCGAGCACACAGGCCGCCGCCGAGGACACCGTCCGGTACGCCCGGATCGCCCTCAGTGCCACCGTGCGCTGCGCACTTCGTAGAACCTAAACTAAATCACATTTTTTTTTCGAACTGACTATGCTATGGATCTAGCAAGGTCTTAACAGCTTCACAACTAAATCACAACATAGGACATAAATAATGATATAGATGAAAAAATTACGTTCACAGAAGCGAGCAAAAACCGTATAGGTTAGGAACATAAAGATTTCTCATTTCAGATTTGCCAAAAGTTAGTTAGAGCAAATAATATAAAACAATAATACTTATGATATTTGATAGTCGTTATTAAAAGTCAATCCTAACTCATATTATAAATGTGAAAGTGAGTATGTTAGTTTGTCACGCTTTCACGACTTAGCTGATCAAACAAATCGTCATAAAATGTTATATAGACGTCGTCCGAGTTGTAGAAAATATGACATAGGGTACCTACCATTCATCCAGAAAAAAGTGCTGGTCCCGAGGTATAGTTCCATACTACATTAAAACGTGCAAAGCCACGGGCAACAGCTAGTATTGAATAAGGACTGTGTATCACCGCTGATCGTTAAAAAGTAATTTGTAAACTGAAATATTTATTATATATCAATATATTAAACAGTTTATGTTGCGTAATTTTTGCGAATGGATTTTATTGAACGAATTTCTGTAATATTTTTATTGGCTCGGCCTCACGAGGGACAATAATTTATGGTAATTCACGCTTTATTTGGTACGAGTAAATGGCCGTTTGACCAAATAAGAATACGTTTCGCGTCGTTTAAGATGTGAAAGACAAATATTGAGGTGTGATTCTAAACTAGAAAATTATGTATTTTAACGAAACTGCAGCTTAAATATGGGACGATGCCGTATATTGCAAATAACGATTGAAATGTTCACTATATAAATGAGGTAAATGTAACTTTTAATATTGTATTTGTATAAAGCATTACGCTTTGATTTAGGAGGTATTTGGATATGATTATTTCATTTAGCCCAACTTTTTCTCAACTTATTAATTAGAATTGGTTTTAACAGATAAAATATATTCTGTTATCAGCTTCGCTTGCGTAATCTAAAAATATATCATTACAGAACTGTTTAAATATGACTTTTTTTAATATACTGTAGTAGTGTACATTATCATGGTTTAAGGGAACACTGGGAAGTTGGTGCCATTTAGATAAAATTTCAATAAGTTATTACCAAGATCAGTTTTATCCTATCAGCATAGAAATTCAAAACATGACAAAAAAAAACAAAGATGTTTTATATCATAGGAGTCAAACGACCAGGCGGGTTACCTGATGTTAAGTGATCACCACTGGCCATAGACACTTCCAACGTTAGGAGAGTTGCAAGTGCGTTGCCAGCTTGTGTTTGGGGGAGGGCCCAGTTCTTTTTTACATCGCCCACCTTTACCTCCGCCACCCTGCAGTTGGCCTTCGCCGCCACGATCGCCAGGACTTCGTCCCGGGACACCGAATCGTCGAGACCGACTATCCGGATGTCCGCCTTTTTGGTCGGGACGACGACCGTGGCGAATCCGTCCAGGGCCTTCTCCAACTTCCGGGCCAATTCGGTGGCCTTCTCCTTACTCTGGCCCGGTAGTTCAATTTTCCGGGCCCCCGTGGCCGTTGGCCTCACCCGCACATCTGCTATGCCCATGTCGGGTAAGGTCACGTGCTCGCGCGCCTTCATCAAGATCTCCCTATAGCCAACCCCCTTGCTGGCTGCGGCATCCTGCAGGGTCAAGATGACCGCTGCCGATTTGGGGGCTGACGGCAGCTTCTGCCTCGCAGGCGTGGTCTTGGGAGCCGTGGTTGGGGCCTTCGGCGCGGCTGCCTGGCCCTTGTCGCCTTCTTCTTGCGGCCCACAACGGTGGACCACGCCGCGCCATCCGTCACCGCCGCTGGGACCGGTAATTCGGCCCAGTTTATGCCCAGTGGGGCAACCACCGGGGCCGGAGGCGCCTTCGCAACCGGCGCGGTCTTCGCCGCGCTGGCCGCGCCACCCTTCTTCTTCCTATCCGCCGCCAGAGGTGGGCGAATGGGCGCCTCTGGAGGCAGACGACCCTCCAAACTCTCCAGACGTGCATTCAGCATGTTGCTGAATGACGTGTGGAGAGAGCTGTGGATGCGCGACACCGCTTCCGCAAGAGCCTGCTCCCACAGAGGCTCTGCCGGTGCCGGCATGGGAGGAGCAGGCGGAGGCATCTGTTTCTTGGCATTTGCCTCCTGCTTCCAAGCCTTATTCTCCGCCTTTAAGTCATCGACCTGGCGGCGGAGATTTTTCATTTCTCTTTGAAGCTTTCTAATCTCCTCCCCCTCTGTGCGCTCGGCAAGGGCCTCCACAACCTCCTGCAGGGTCATAGCAGCGCCTTTCAAGGCCTTAATGCATGGACTCTGCAGGTTGTTAGACTTCTTCACCGTCTCGAAGATGCAAGCGATCTTCGAGCCGGCGAGAGCCTTCAGTTTCTGTGCGTCTAGGACGTCCATGTCTAGCATGTCTATCTCCGCATCAGAGCTGGGCAAGGAACCAGCAGCGGAGTTGGCAACTGAGACAGCTGCGGAGCCCGTGGCAGAGACAGCTGCGGAGCCCGCGGCAGAGCCAGCAACAGACTCCGCAGCACTTACACCACCAGCCAGGGCCCGGTCAAAAGACCCGTCAGCCTCTCCCATGACCCCACGGCCACTCCAGCACTTCCGGGAAGTCCCTCTGCGGTTCGTGCTCACCTTAAGAGCCCCGCCCTCCTCAACTTCAGTGTCGGAATCCAGAACTTTTTTTTCCCGACCCGCTAATGCGTCTCAGTCGGGACGATCTTGCCACGCTGAGCCTAGCCGCTTTTTCCTTGGTATTAGCGGTATCCGCCTTAGCCAACTCCACCTCCTCTGCCTTAGCAGCCGCCGCACGGGTGGTAACGCCCACCCCATCCTTAATACTATTTGATTTTAAAGAATTTGTATCCATTTTGATTCCCACGAGTATGGGGGAAAAACGGTCCACCCAGGCAGTGCCCCCTGTACCTGGGTAAGCCTAGCGTAACCCGTCAAGTGAGTCGGCCGGTCCTCTGACGGGGGTCGCACTAGAGACTGATCTCCCATCAGCCATGCATCCTCTCGCGGTGTGCCGCCGCTTAGGATTGGGGTAATTTTTTATAGAGGTTGTCTTCCTCGCGGTCCGGGCGGTTAAGCCAAGACCCTCGGTTCCATTGGAGCCGCGAGACATGACCACGACACTCCAACTGGGATTACGAGATCGACGGTGGGAGGTAAGGGTAAATGCCCTAACCAACACGCCCGACGGCAGTGCAAGTGCACGCCGGACCCGCCAGCGCCCCATCGTCGAGACGATGTGATAATCAAGTCCGTTAAGCAAGCCCAGTTTGTCAGGTATCAGCCGCCGGTCAATCCCTTTTTTTTTTTTTTTTTTTTTTTTAGGGGGTGCTAAGTCAGGAACCTCCACGTGGTGCACCCTGGGCAACGTCGGTCCCTCTGACCGGCGGCTGATACCTGACAAACTGACCACGTGGAGGTTCCTGACTTAGCACCCCCTAAAAAAAAAAAAAAAAAATACATAAAGTGAATAGGAATAAACAAGGTCTCAAATCACGTCCTAGGAGGAATTGAAAAAAAATGTAGATGGCAGTCGGCTCTGAATATTTTGTTTTGTCCTTATCAAGGTCATAGCGTTCGGCAGCAATCAACATGTATTACGCCACAATGCGGCACAATTTGATGTTTTAGTTTTCCTTTATCCAGCAACTTTTCTCATCATTATAAGAGCGTCATAACTATCTGAGCTACTTTTCCAAGTATACCGTGAATTGTAATATACCTAAAAGTAATATGGGTAAATTATATTGCCTATTTGGCATTTCAATACCATCTGTGTATAAAAAATTATCAAAATCCATTAATAAATACACTTTTAATTTATTAATTTTTATGCAAAAACTAAAACTAGGACAGATAATATTTACACCGTGTCCTTTTTTAAATGGCATATATTTCCTGTGTACTATGCGTTTAAAATAAAATAGTAAATATATATTTATTTTTTTACTATTTCCAAGAAATTCTAGCATCTGAGGATTTATATGAATTTTCCGTGCCTAAAAAAATCTGTCGTCGTTTCTTAATTAAATGCAGTCAAAGTGTGACTGACTGCCTAAGTCAGACAAAAAAAATAACGTCATATTCGTGATCAATGACCTTTATAATATACATCTGGTGTTGCTGGTTGCTGCTGGTGGCGTTATGGTGGTAGAGCCACTCTGAAACTATTACTGGTTTCAGCATGAATGGATCGGCTCGTCCGGGGTAGTACCACCCTCTCATAGAAAACCGACGTGAAGTAACAGTACTTGCATTATTGCGTTTCGTTCGGTCAGTGAGAGCGCCGGAAGCGCACCTCCCCTCCCCTCTCCTCTCCCCTCTCCCTCTTCCTCCCCTAACCCTTTCCCCCAAAGGGTGGCAACGAACTTACGACTCCTCTGGTGTTGTTAGTGTCCATGGACGGTGGTGATCACTTAACTTCAGGTGACCCACCTGTTCGTTTGACACCTATGACATAAAAAAAAAACAGCTTTCAATCTATAATTTTTTTTTCAAAAACTGGATTTTCAAAAGACCAGCTTATGTAAATACTAGAAACTGTAACAAACTGGTCGTCCCATGTTACACACTCGGTAACACCAGTAAGTTTTTTAGGTAATAGTGTTAGGTTTTACAACAAACTCCCAAAGCATATTACGGATTCGCCAGACTGTAAGTTTAAGCATCATGTCAATCGGGTTTTGATGTAAAAAGGCTATTATAGAGTGGATCAATACGTGAACGTTGGTGATGTTTAGAATTGACTCCTCTCTGTTCACCCACTAAAAACGATTGTACTATACACAGAGTGGTCAACATTTTTGGCGAGGACTCTAATAATAATCCTATATGAAAAGAGCTCTCGCCATTATATACTTGAAGTAATTTATGTAATAGGTTATGCAAACCCGCTATCAGAATTGCTAATTTACTTTGCAGGAGTTCGCGTGTCACGTGTTAATATAGCGGAAACCAACTAATGGCATTTTGAATTCGAGTTCAAGGGCTTGCCGTGAGTAGGGAAGTGGAGTTAACCCTACGGAGAGGTCAAATTCAAACCATTTACCCCTTGGATTTTTTTTAAAGACGCGGAGATCTCAAAATGGCGGATTAGTTTTTTATTTTTTATTTTGTTTCATGGCTTCGTGAATTGTGAATTTCAAGATTAAGTAAAAAAAGTTTGCACAAATAAAAAAAATATTTAAAAATACCTTTTACATAAAAATTACGATTTTGCATTCTAGAATGTTATTTTTCAAAGTTTTGTAATAAATCAGGTGTTTTTGAAGCTTATATTAACAGTTTGTGGATCTGTACCTCATGAGTTCTACATTCGTTTGTACGGAGCTAAACCTTTATGGTTTTGCACAGTTCAGGGGTTAAGCACTTATTTTTTTAGTTAATTTAGAAAGAGAATCGAGTGCAGAGTATCCTCCATAAATATTGCTACTGTTTAAACACTCAGCCTGTATATAAAAGTTAAGTGGAGCTACTATTAGTATTTTTTTGTGGGATTTTTTTTACTATTTAGCTATTAAAATAGGTTGTATCCTACGGACATACCTGTGAGAATGCAGTAACGCTGGTGCCACCTTCTTTCGCAAGTTGGCGAGAGCTGTTAGCTCCTCTCTTTTCCTAGACGGTGGCGGTGCGCCACATAACGTCACCAGCGGCGTTGGCGCCGGCTGCGTGGTCCGAGATGACAGAAGTCTAGGAAAAATAAATTTATAACTTAAATTGTCCCAAAATAATAATAAATCTATACTAATACTATAAAGCTGAAGAGTTTGTTTGCTTGAACGCGCTAGTCTCAGGAACAGTAATTCCATATTGAAAAATTATTTCAGTGTTAGGTCATTTATCGAGGAAGGCTATCATCAATTCGCTATCGTTAAGACCGATAGGAGCAGAGCGGAAATGAAGAATGTAGTGAAATGTGAAAAATCGCAGTTAACGTACGTATTATTTAAAAATATTTTCACCTTCTACGTAAACGAAGTCGCGAGTTAAAGTTAGCGTTAGTTCAAAGTCCAAGTTCCAAGCGGACGAAGTCGCGAGCAGAAGCTAGTATTATATACAGCGTGATATACTGGGTACAGTACCCGGCATTTGATTGAGCACTTCGGGTAAAAGTGTGAGATATCCGGTTAAATTCGGTTTTGTAAAGCGTTCTCTCTATCGGACAGCGCAATGACTACGATAGACAAAGAAAACGCTATATGCAATCGAACTTAGCAGACTGTCGCAGTCTTCTTCCCGACGACGCAACGACGTGCCAAATCAAATGATGGGTATTGTAAACTTCATCAAAAAGTCGTCAGTCAGCCTGTGACTTTATTGTTACAGAGTTACTGTTACTTTTGCAATTACTGCACATTACCCAATGGTAAGCAAATTACAATTCAAAATAAAAGGAGTCCTTTAAGAAATCAACAACCCTTCATCCGTACGTCCGTACCAATTTCCTCCAGAAAACAATTATTGTTGCCGAAGGATAGGTCAAGACAAAATTCCCGAACGAAATCGCGAGGAGAAGTAATGTTACACAATTTTAAAAAAATATAAAAAACAATGAGATCATGGACAATAATAATGGACGATTGTCACGTAAAATATATATATATATATAATTGTATTATAATTACAATAAGACACTTATACTACTATCTACTGTGTACTTCAAATGAATTATAATAAATTGCAACATTACGAATAAATAAGTATTTTCGAGCTAAGAGTGAACCAAATTTAAGGAGTATTAATAATGTTTTGTTTTTTGTTTTCTTATAATTGTGTTTAGAATTGTAGCATATGCAGTCAACACTATCTACGTGATAGTCTTTGTTTGTGTACAACTGAAATGTGGACATAGCCGCTTACAGGACCTAGTCATTATAATTATACAATTACTGATTATAAAGTTCTATGTTATATACTAATTAAATTCAATAAATTTTCTTAAAATTTTTAATTTCGTTATTCACAATATTACAACATTTCTCATAATCTTTTCACACAATGATCTGCATATCATTGACCTTTGATCTTGGAGTTTGAAACCTAAATTATATATTTAAAAAAGCGTAAAGAAAGGTCAAAATTTAATAAAAGAGTATGAGACTATTTTATAGAAAATGCTTACCTTTTTGAAGCCGGCGTCCGCTTAGACAATAAAGTGTAATCGTAGAGGTTTGCATTTGAAGTATTTTTGTTAAACTGAGGCGAGGCGTAATACGCTTCTTCATCTTTGTAGCTATTGTTATTGACTAAAGCCGATTTAAGAGGCAATAACTCGAGGTTATCCGCTCGCCGTTCGCGTTGTGTGCTCATTGCTCGAGCCGCATCGTGCGACAACACAGGCCGCTTGCAGCCGACTGAGATCTGTCCTTGAAAATGCTGCAGTATAGTGCTGGGATATATTTTTCTCTTATCTTTTATTATTGATGAATGTAATTATCGAAAGAGATCGGGAGTGTAAGTTTCTCGGAGACACTATGCAGCATAACTTATCAAAAATCATACGTGGAAATACCGAACCTGATAACTCACTAGTTCATAGTTGTATTCTTTACTAGCTGATACTTGCTACATAGTTTCCGTCACTTATTATATATATTTTATATACATAGGAAAAACATTAAAACAATTGAAAGCATTCCCGTGTTACAAAATTTCTTTTAGGGCCGTTCCACTTGCTCCCTTCTCCTAAGGATACGCAACACAGCATTTATCCCAATTCGCTGTGGCAAGAAAAGAAATATCGCTAAACGTTAAGCTTGTAAAAAAAATGAGTTTTGTGTAACCGTCACACGCGATTGAAGTAAAACTTCTTTGGCGTTATAAGAGATGGCGATTAAGTTAAAAATAAATACATCATTTGAGAATTTAAAAAGGCATTTATTGATGATGTAACACTACTTGTAATGTGTATTATACACATTTATTATCGTCGACCACTATACATTTTAAAACAATTTCCTGTGTTAATTAAGTTCCGAATTAGCTGATAGATGGCACTACAGATAATGAAAGTTTGATTTAGTTTGTTACTTATTTACATTGAACTCAGATGGGAGCATGGTCGCACGCCCAGTATACATAATTAATTCTATTGTATGATTTTTATTATTATTCAATTTAATATTTTTTATTATTTAAAAAAATTTTGATTGATTTGTTTATAAACTATTGACAATATCAATTTTATTTAAAAACCATATGGTACAGAAACGTGACGTCATATTGCCGTTACGGACTTCCGTTGCACGGTCGTCCAGTTATCTCCTATTAGTGACTAAATGAAAAATATCACAGAATCAATATTAAAAAAATGTGAATCTATCGACAACTGACCACCACTAATGATAAGGGGTGGTACCAGGCGGTTCCGGAGAGAGTCCCGGGTCGCGCAGGCGCTTTCCCAACATCTCTCATTTACAAAATATATACTGCATAATAGTTGTCTACTATATACAATATTACATAAAGGTTCAGAAAATATTAATCTACACTAATATTATATTATAAAGACGTAAAGTTTGTGACGTTGTAGGGGGTAATCTCAGGAAGTAGGTACTAAACCGATTTTGAAAATTCTATAGAAAATTTCAATAGAAAGCCACGTTATTTGTGAATGTCATAGGCAATATATCATCACGCTAAGATCGATAGTAGAGGAGCAACAATGAAGAATGTTTTAAAATCGGCGTTTTTTCCTCTTGAGAGCTTCCGCTGCGTTTAGCCCAATATAACTATTCCACGCGTACGAAGTCGTGGGCAGAAGCTATTAATTAATTATATTATTATAAACAGGTAAAGTTTGTAAGGTTATAGGGGGTAATATCTGGGGAGTACCGGAGAAAAAATGGTCGAACGGAAACGTTTCCTTACGAACGGTGCCTTAACGATGAGAGATATATGATTGAGTTCTAGAAAAAAATTGTAGCTTGATAATGCCTATTACCGCCCAACGAAGAGGGCACTAGTCAGGTAGTATAATATATGTGGGTACATTGTCGTACCTATGACAATTACACTAACAATCCTACTTTTAAATATTTACAAACATCTATACGTGACGATTATTTTATTCATATGTATACATATATTTTTGTTTTTTGCCAAATAACAATAAGTTGGCAGACGGCGCATCTGATGTTTAATAGTTACTGTCGCCCATAGACAACTGCAACACTAGGGGAATCAAAGTTGTTTTGCCGACCTTGAAGAACGTGTTTTAATCGCTTTTTGAAGAAAACCATGTCATAACCCTGCGGGAAAACTGTACATAATATATTATTGTTAATTAAGTTTTTATGGTATTTGTGGATCTTCTCTCGACCTTCTAGTCTCTTATTTAAAAGATCGCTGTCAGAAAGTTAACATACATATTACATGGGGTAACCTCTGCGGGATCGCTTGCTAGAATTGGTGTCCCGCAGGGCTCCATTTTAGGGCCGTTTTTGTTCTTAATATACATAAACGATCTACCGCTAGTGGTTAATAACTCTGCTGACATGGTGCTTTTTGCAGACGATACTTCTCTAATATTTAAAGTGAAAAGGATAGATTCAGAGGTTGGGCATCTGAATAATACTTTAAGTGAAATTTGTCATTGGTTTGCGTTAAATAACCTATTGCTAAATGCAGATAAAACGAAATGTATAAGATTTACTTTACCAAATGTTAGACAGGTTGATAGTAGAATCAAGATCGAAGGGAATTTAGCAGGGTTAGTTGACAATACTGTATTCTTGGGAATTACACTAGATTCTAAATTACAATGGGGCCCTCGCATTAAAAAACTGGCGAGCAGATTAAGAGCCGCTGCATTCGCAATACGTAAGATTCGCCAGCTTACAGATATTGCCACTGCTAGGTTAGTCTACTTCGCTTACTTCCATAGCTTAATGTCTTATGGCATTCTGCTATGGGGTACGGCTGCTGAGGTAGACACGATATTTTTATTACAAAAACGGGCAGTTCGGGCAATATATACTATGGGACCTCGCGAATCATTAAAAACGAAATTCCAGGAATTCGGTATCTTAACTCTGCCCTCCCAATACATTCTTGATAATTTAATGTATGTCCGGAAAAACTTTGAAAAACTGAATTTAGTAAAAGACCGGCATAATCTAAATACTAGAAACTGTAATAAACTGGTGGTCCCATGTTTCAGACTTAGCAAAACCAGTAATAGTTTTTTAGGTAATAGTGTTAGGTTCTACAATAAAGTCCCAAAGCATGTTACCGATTTGCCGGACTGTGAATTTAAGCGCCATGTCAAACGGGTTTTAGTTTCAAAAGGATATTATAGAGTGGATCAGTATGTGAATGATAGTGATGTCTGGAATTGACTCCTCTCTGTGCATCCACTAAAAGCTAAACTATTGTATAATGTATTGGAAATATATGTTTAAAAAATGTACCCGATCGAGTTTCTTGCCGGTTCTTCTCGATGATTGGGTTGTTTTCCGAACCGGTAGTAGTCTTTGACATTCATAAGTGCCTTATTAGGGCCTAAACTGAATAAAGTATTTTTGATTTGATTTGATTTATACTTGCATATTTAAGGTTTTCTGTGGGCCGTGTGGTACTTACCCGCCGACCCATTCATGCTGAAACCAGTAATAGCTTCAGCGTGGCTCTACCACCTACAAAACCTACCTTTTGTAGTTATATAATGTGATTATATATTTCTTGATTTATTTTACCTTTATATGTTTTTTTTTTTTCAGAATTTAAAAAATAAACGTCCACTTGTGCGATGCAAGAAATGACCGCTAGTGCCATACGAATTAATTAATTACATGTACCTAGTATTATTAAAACTCTAACGTTTTCGATCGTTCGCCAAGTTAACCATCACCCTCTAAGTCTAGTTGATAATTTGTTCCTAAGTATAACCCTTTTAGGCTCAGAACGTTATTTAAGACTATAACTACGACTACAAAATATGTCTAAAAGATTTCCACGATATTATTTATCTTTATTTTTTCACAAAACTGGTTACAGAAGAGTTTGATTCTGTTAACACTGATACGATAAAGTTGTTACTAATGTAACCTACTAGATGTGAAACTAACGTGCACAATACACGAGAGCTCAAACATTTAAATGAAGTTTAAATATTCAGAGAAAATACACTCATCAAAAAAGTCTAAGCAACATGTACTAATTTAAATTTTAGGATGGTTCTTCACATTATAACATATTTTATTTTTTAAATAATATATTTAGGGTTCTATGATGTAAAAATAACAGCTGTTGTCTTTATAAGTTCTTTTAATAACAGAAATGAACAATATTAGAATATACTGTAGAAACTAAGATACATAAGAAACTAAACTTTTTTCTTACAAAATGAAATTTCTAAACAAAATGTATTTATTGCGAAAGAATAGAACAATTTAATACAAAGTATGGTCTCCTCTGCTATTCAGAACTTGTCGGCAACGATTATTTATTGAATTAATGAGACTGTTTATGTCATCTTGCGGTATTCGCTCCCAATGGAATTGTAGCAAATCCTTCAGCTGTTGTGAACGGACGTCGCGTCGGTTCGCTTCGTTCCCTTCATAATATGGGAACTTATTTATCTGTAAGCCGACACAGAACAAATCGTACGGACGGAGATGCTGACAAACATTTACTCCCTGATGAAAATCAAACGAACTGTATTATTTCTTTGTGAAATTGCAGTTTGTAACAACCTTATAGAATATCATCTATATACAAATGTATTATAATAATGTTTATTACAATTTTCAAGTTATATAGGAAGTATAATACTCAAATATCCCTTCTACTTTTTGATTACGAAATTAACCTTCTTTTCTCGTATCTCTTGTGTAACTTGAATGTAAATAATATAATGTTTCGTGTATGCTGCGTACCGAAGTTATTATGATTTGATATAAACCTATTAATATTTTTTTAATTCCTTTATTTTCATTTAATTCGTAAACTGACATTCTGATATTACATTCAAAGATGTTATAGAACAAATAATAATTATAGAAGTTTACTTGCGAGTTGAGATTTAAGTACCCCATTTTGTTTAATTATTAATGTTAAACGTTGAATAAGAAAGTTGCGTATAAAATCGTATTCTCTCTGCTGCGCCAACTACATTCTTCGTATTACATTGTTCAATGCTTACATTTATTATATTTTTATGTCACGTTAATGATCTACATTAACATTTTTCAAAAAATTAAATTTGTTTTTGTGTATTCTGAGCGGCATTTACTGCTACGATTTTTTTTTCTCTTTTTTAGTTGTAAAACCAATTCAGTAATGTATCTAAATTCGTAGACACGACATTCACGTAACCTATTATAATTAATTATTAATAATACTATTCATATTATTTTCTTCTTTTGTTTTATGATGTAATTAGGTTTGATATGACACATCTATCAGCCGTCCTATATTTTGTGTTATACAGTATATTTCATTTAGATGATACAGTAAATAAAATGAAGAAAACAAAATACTGTAGTATTGTCTTTAAACTCATGATCTAGAGTACTAAGAGTACTCCTTAGCAATTTTTCTTTTGTAGTGTAACTACATTTCATCTGTTTAAAGATTAAAGAATACTATCACATTCCGCGTAAAATTTGTAACTCAATTTTAAATTAAATGAATGCAAGTTGCATTGCAAAATGCAAGAATGCAGTATTGTGTTTTACGAAGATTAATTTGATGTTACGAAAACGCACTTTGAGGACGACTTATTCGGCCATACTAAGGGGTATAAATCTTTTTTTCACATGTTAATATATATATATATCTGTATCTCTTATTGACTTCATTTCTAAATAATAAATGAGTATTGTGCAAGTAATGTAGATTATACACGTAAGGAACGTGAAGTATGTGGAATAGGACTTATAAAAAAGATCCGAGTCGTTGACGTTAATAAAAAAAATCCAAATAGTTTTTATTGATAACTAGTGGGCCCGGCAGATGTTGCCCCGCACTGATTTAAAAAAACCTTGACAAATTATATACCTACGGAGAAAGAGGTATTGAGACATTACTTGCTTCTCGTACTAAATCAAATAAAAAAAAAGATGCTTAACGTTTGACCTAAATATCTCGAGAACTGCAAAACCGATATACACTCAACATCAGATGATTTACGCATAACGAACTGGTGTAATCAATGAATCACGCCCTGTCGCAATGAATCCAGACATTTTAGAGGCTCTTTGATGAAATATGAAGGATATTTAGGCACTGAAAGCAAAAAATGAACTGTCATGTCGTTACGATTTCGGTTTTTAAAACAAAGTTCTCGGCTACGTATGTCTGTCTATTCGCGATAAACTGAAAAACTACTGAACGGATTTACATCGCGTTTTCACCAGTAGATAAAGTGATTTCGGGGAAAGTTTAGGTAAATAATTACACAAGGTTTTTTTATTATCAGAACGGGACGACGTCCGCCAGGCCCACTAGTATATTTATTATATAAGTGTGTAATTCTCGTGTCACGTTGTTTTTTTTTTCGAACTGACTTCGCTATTGACCCAGCAAGGTCGTAACAGCTTCACTGGATGAACTCCGAAAGTATCTAATCGATTTGCACGTCCTCTTTTTAAACGTGTGTTTAGCGGGCGTGCCTTAGGTAGAATTGTTTTTATAACGTATTTTTAATTAAATGATTGCAAAATCAACTACTTTATATTCCATATACATATATACTTCAACGTACTGTGTATCGTCATTAACTTTTTTTTATCGCCAATAGATGGCTCCGTGTGTTTTTGCCGGTGTGCTCAATATAGGATAATTTTTATCAGATATTTTTATTAATTAATTACAAAATCAACTGTTTTTATATACCATATAATACAACGTATTGTGTAGCATCCATTCTACCTTATCTACTAAAGTTACAATGTTCATAAATTAGCTATTTTCTATGACGCCGTATTTCGATAGGTCCATGGATAGTTTGGATTCACAACTGGAAACGGCGGGTGTCGCTGCAATCGGGTTTTAGGTTTTTTAAGATTTTTTGCGTTTCGATATACATTTGGTACCCATAGTAACTATAAATGCAAATATATGTGTATCATGCGTGTCGAAGCTTCAACTTATAATTGTTGCGCTAAAAACTAACCTCAAAATTAATTCCGATAAAGTCGCAGAAAATGTTTTACACACTTTTGCCACTCTAATAACTCGAAATTAGTATTTCCGAGTTCCTTTGATGTGAGTATAAAACGTAGGCCTAGTTCACTAGTGACGTTGTCTTTTTGCTGTATTTTTTAAATTAAAAATTATAACAAATGGTTCACTTCTATTGTGCGTCTTTACGACACACCCTATTTTTCAAAATATATATATGTAATTAACTAGTTGACCCGGCGCGGCGGACCTTGTCCCGCCTTGATAATAAAAAATCTCTTGACAAATTACATACCTAAACCTTCCTCATAAATCACTTTCTATATTGTTGAAAACCGCATGAAAATCCATTCAGTACTTTTTAAGTTTATAGCGAACAGACACACGTAGCACTTAGCAGAGAACTTTGTTTTATAATATGTAGTGATAATAGATTTATATGTTAGTTGTATTTTGTCTCTGTTTATGCCTCTGTAGTATATTTTTGTATTTTGATATTGCCACCGGGATGTTTATTAAAAAGATTAACCGTAAGGTTTGCCTATAAGAGATCGCTCTCATCTATAAGGCCACCCAAGTATTCACATATATATTGTAAATATTTGTTTTTTTGTATATTTTTTAAAAAGTATTTATTATTATGTATTATAGCTATACGAGACATTTATTCACATGAAATTTGCTCAGAAGGTACAGAGTTTACCAGGGTCGGACTGGCCCGGAAGGGCCCGGGTGGCTGACCACAAGCCCGGGGCCCGAGAATAGATGATGGTAGATGGGATACTATCGGAAAATACTGACACACAAATTGAGATAATGATTGATATAAACTACACGTATCACACATCAAAACATAAGAAACCATCAATAAATAATAAACGTATTATTAGGAACTTGCACTAACCAGAGTATCGGCGATAACGACAATACAATGGAATACGATACCCGGAGCCACGAGCGCCATTTCCGATATACACGTATTCATTGGTGAATCATGCAATTTTCATTGCATAATTCACAAATGCATATATGTATGAATAGCTTAGTATAGTTTAGCTAGGACAGACGCGTCTTTTTCGGTAACAGCCCAAGCCGAGGTGTGCGTGCACCCTTGTGTATGTTACCCAAAACCAAAATCGGCTGAGTGCCCTAAGCGCTCGGCCTTAGTAGTCCGGTGAAGCTGTAAAGACCTTGCCAGGTCAATAGCATAGTCAGTTCGGAAAAAAAAAAGCCACGAGCGCGCGTCCGGGATTCCCCAACCACAATATTTTTTACTTGCGTCATGCATCCCGTTTCATCAAAAATACGAGCTGAGAGTGAATAAATACGTTACATTCGTTAATTGTTATTTATAAATGTCGCAGTAACGAATCTATTGACTTTTTAAGAACAACTAAATATTAAATATCGTTTTTTTAATATTTATGAAATAATGTTAAATGTTATGAATCACGTTATAACGATACACGTCTAAATAAGTTGATTCGATCAAATTTATTGCCGTTCAGAAAAAAAAACAAAACTAGTTTCAGGGGGAGGCTCACTCAGGTTCAAACATTTTTCGAACTTTTCTATTTCATATCTCTCTAATTGTATGAACGAACTATCTGATCTAGTTTTACATTTAGGTCGCAAGAGCTGGGATCTAGCCTGCGCGGGCCTCCTATCCTACGGTTGCCGCGACCCAGGACCGTGGGAGGCCCCGCAGCCTGGGGCCCAGCTGGGAAATGCCACCTCGACTATACATCCAGTCCGACGCTGGAGTTTACTCTTTTGGGATAGTCGACGTCAGATATCTTTGCATACTGTATTTATATATATTAAAAATGGAAAATAAATTATTAACTATTATCT
This sequence comes from Antheraea pernyi, assembly GCA_015888305.1. NCBI lineage: Eukaryota > Metazoa > Arthropoda > Insecta > Lepidoptera > Saturniidae > Antheraea > Antheraea pernyi. Next base: position 523,155 of record MU158769.1, on the reverse strand, counting down.
ATACACAGACAGTGAATGTACCTGGGACACATCTCAAGGAAATGATTAGTTTTGGTTCAGAAATCTCTTACATGTTTTAAATGGTAGTATAACAACAGTAGGCACAATTGAACAAAGGCCCACAAAATCATCCATAGCAAGACAATTTCTAATTGTCGGTAATCATTGATCTATTAAACGAATAATCAGTTTTTAAAGAGAGAGCCAATTACTCTTATCGATATTAAACATTGGGTTGATCTCAGACATAAAACATGATTCAATCTTTCTTTTTATATAAAAAATAAAACCATAAAATAATTTTAAAAAACTCGAAAAAAAATTTAAGAGTTATGTTTTTGAATAATCTATCCTCTATACCTCAATTTAATTATGAATCGATTCCATATACCCCAATTCAGATCAATTTAAAAACCGATTTTTTCCGAAGAATCGCCATCCTTATTCAATAATATAACCCTACTACAGGATGAGATAATATATTGGCTTACCAAAGAGTATAATAAGTGAGGCTTCCTTGGAATGATTTAATTTCACTGACACTATTATTAATATTAAACCCTTAATATTAAAAGTAAAATTTTCTTTAATGCTAAATTTCATGCAAAAACCCATATAATTTTTAAAAGGTTTTTACCGCCTTTGAAATGAAGGTAGAACATTGAACATAAAATTTTTTTGTTAACAAAATAATTACAAAAAATAAGGAATTATATATGTCATAATTTTTTTTGGATAAATATTGACAGAATATGTTTGTAACACAATTAAAACCTACACTGTAGGGTCTGTTTGAATAAAACTATTCCCATTCAGAAATCTCAATATTGTTGTGTAAGAACACAAGCTCTGGTGTGTGTTTTCTGCTGAGCAATGCCCTTTTCTCTATCAACATGTTCCCCGCTTTAGTAAAAACTGTTTCACATTTTACTGCTGTTGTAACAATGTGGCAGTGCTCCAGAAAAATTTCAGACAAATTCGGATACACCATTGCATGCTCTTTCCACCAAGACAACGGACAGGAATCTCTGTGGAGCAGTTTATCATTTAAAAACATTTCCAGCTCTTTCTTGGCTTTAATAGATATATCTTCAGCTGGAGCATTTGCAACAATATTATCGTAAATTTTACCCCATATTGAAATTGGCTCTGATTCTTCTGATACTTCTATAGCCTGTGGCACAACAGGGCTCATATCAATATTATCTATCATGGTTTCGTTTCTATCCTTTATTTTATTTTTTATAAGATCTAAGACATGCTCCTCTACACCTTTGTGGTCTCGAAAAGCATGAATCTTGAATCGGGGATCTACAAATGTACGTACTGCCAGTAGCATATTGTCTTTGATTTCCTTTTCTGGGAAATAGGTTTTCAAACCATCCTCCAGTTTCTCAAGGAATGATTTAGCCACACCATATATTGGTTTGGTTTTCATAACATTTATTGTATTTTTTAAGCCATCCACAATTATTATTACCAGACTCCCTGATAGATAGCGAGCAGCACTCATGATTCTTGTAACTTCCTCAAAAGGTTGCAATATCATGCAGATTTGTTTAATTGCTTTCCAGATCTCCATTGTTATAATAGTTGAATCCAGTCTTAGATTCAGTATCACCTTTTCCAAAGCACTTTGTAACTTTAAAAATCTCTCCAGCATATAAAAAATAGAATTCCATCTTTTTGGAACATATCTAATGAGCTTCAAAGGTTGTAATCTTTTTTCAAAATCTGTTTGGTATTTCAATAAAGCCTCCGCTGCTATACTATTCCTTTTGAAATGGTTTACAACTGTATTTACTTTATCTAAAATAACATCAATAACTTTTATAGCATTTTCAATTATAATATTTAATTTGTGCAGGACACAGCCAAAGAACGGCCATTGGTTTTTTTCTATAGCATATCTGATTTCCTGGTCATTATTTGATACCGCAAGAGTAATTTTGTCACCTATGTTATATTCTTGCACTATATTTTGCAAACAATTGGGCAAATCATCCTTGTGAGGGTTGTTAAACTGTTCGCAATGTAACATAACAGTTTTCAATTGAAAATCCATAACAAAATGAGCTGTGACAGTTAAATAAGAGTCCATGACATGAGAATTCCAGCAATCGATCGTGATACAGACACTTTTTGCATTCTGCACCATTTCCATAATTTTCGTTTTACATAAAATAAATTGGTCATCAATCAGTGTTCCAGATAACAGTTTTCTATTAGGCAGTACGTAATTAGGGTTCAATGCTTTGACGAAACCTTGAAAACTCTCACTTTCAACGATCGAGAACGGTTCGTAGTTCCGTATCAACATTTCGAGTAGTTTTTCATCTATCTTCTTTTTTTGTTGATCTGACATACACGCGATGTAAACTGTTACATTTTGATTTTGCTTGCTCCGTTTCGCTCTAGGACCGCTTAGTGCCGGTGTCGAAGCTTTAATATTTGATACGTGAATCTCTCGCTCTGGTGAAGAATCATGTTCTTCCTTCACCTGTTCATAATCTGACAGAGCATTCTCAGATGTATCTTCGTAATTACATTCATTGCTCACGTTCAAATAGTTTTGATAAACGTCAAAATGTTTATAAATTAAATGTTTCTTTAAATTAGTGATCGTTGTCCTATACGAATATTGCTTTTGGCACATTAAACATTTTGCTAAACTCTTCTTATCTGATACTTTTTCATAATATTCCCAAACTGCTGAAGTAGCCATACTGTTGTTTATCATACATATATATAAAGTCACAAATTATTTCACTCACAGTAACAATGTTTCTTATTGTAACAGGCGTGACAAATGATTACAATTACTAGATAAGTGATTTTAACATGTGATGTTAAATGTGAAACACGATCTCTATGTGAAAAGTCCGAAATAGTTGCATGATCTATAGAAATAAATTGTCTACGGCAAAGAATAATGCTGCCAACGATTAAGCAAACCTTTAAATAATACCAGATTCAACCTCTATAAGCACTCATAAAATTCACGATTCTCTCATAAATTAAAATATAATTTAACAACGTTTTTAATTATTACAACAGAAAATAATGGGTATACATACTTATAAAACAGGCACCATAATCTACAATCGCTTTTCTTGTCTGTATATGTTTTTTTATATCATAGGAGGCAAACGAACAAGTGGGTCACCTGATGTTAAGTGGACACCGCCGTCCATAGACACTAAGAACACCAGGGGAGTCGTTAATGCGTTGCCAACCTGTGTTTGGGGGATGGATCGAGGAGGGGGGTTAGGAAGGGAGGGGGGCCTTCGGCGCTCTCACTGACCGAACGAAACGCTACATTACTGTACTTCACGTCGGTTTTCTATGAGAGGGTATTATTACTCCGAGCGAGCCAACCCATTCATGCTGAAACCAGTAATAGCTTCAGCGTGGCTCTACCACCTCTAAAATGTGATGTATTCCACTAGTTCTTCCATATATACACAGAGAATTATAATACTTTTTTCATTGTTTCTATTTTCAATCTATAAACAGTTGCGTTTAGAAATTTTCTTCCGGAATATTAATATGTATAAATGTAAAAGTAAAAATCAGCTTTTTTAATGAAAACTTACGTAGGTATTTTCTAGTATTTACATTGATAACGCTGATTAAATGACCTTATGAGATACATAAAAATAATGTAACATAAAATTGTGTACCTGAAAAGTATTTATAGAAAAGGTCGTGCTGGAATATACCTATTTTCTAAGGATAAGTCACAGTAATTATATGTATAATTTACAGATTATAAAAAAGTGTGTGCGTGCTAATAACCACGTCAAAGAAGCGAAAACTTCTTTATATAAAGTACAACAAATAGCCAACGCCACGCGGTGTTCCTAGTTGATTACCCGTCCAACTGCAGACCGCGCCCGGGTTTGCTAAACTTCAGTGATTAGACAAGAACCGGTGTTTTCAAACAGTGTTCACTACCTGTGTTCACTACCACCGCTTTTCGTCACACGATAAGGTTGCCAATCAGAATTTCAAAGCCATCCCATAAGAAGTTTGACTTCAACAACTTAATTTTAATTAATGTCCAACACAAAAGTAAGCTCAATAATTACAATTTCTTGAAATCTGATGGACTCCACAGAGTACGTTATATAAAATGGACTCCTTTGTTTCTGCAAGTAAGACGTTAAGTCGTGGATGACATCATCGAGTAAACGTCGGATATTGGATAATGAATGAAAATACATATATAGATATATTATTTCGATATTCAACGGATGTATATCGGATTAATAATATATGTCGAAGCCAAACATGAATGCTTTTTGAACATCGATATATATTGAACGTCCAAAGGTTTTTAGTAAATGAGGCTGGCAACGCTGCATATGATGCATTTGTTTGGTATGACTGTGGTATGATTCAATTGTAGTTATTTATTAGCACAGAATGCACAGATTAATAGTCGTACATACAAGTAGTTACTAGTTTAGTGGTGATTTGAGTCGTTTTTGTCTATAAATCATTCAGTTGATCCAATATTTTAAAACATGAACATGTTCGAAATCGATGGACTTGAGATACCTGTGAGAATTTGGAATTATGAAGAACCTGAAGTAGAAGAAAGAATGGTTGCACAGGAAGAAGTTGCTCGCGATTGTAATAAAGTAAGCACTGTTAACCTTTTATTTTAAACGTCTAAAAATATCAATGAAAAGTATAATTTCTTTGGCTATGGTGATAAAATTTATAAGCGCGCATGACAATTTGGTACTAAATATAATAATTTTTAAACTGACAAAAAAATTTTTTTTATCTGATGTATGTATATACACTCAGTCTGTCGTTATATTATTATTATTCTATCATGCTACCAGTGTCATATATGTGTTAATTTTTTGTTTTTCTTTTTTAGATCATAGTAAGAAATATTTCAAGTGTACACAGATGTAAAACAAGTGATGCAAAGAAACTGTGCATTTTTGACTCATTCTCAAAATTCTATATGGAGGGCCACTATGACATAGGTGGTTGCTACACAGATGACGAGCCAGATTTATGGTTTTATTACACAACAACAGTGTGCCCAGAACAAGTTTACTTGTTAAATCTATATGTATGCCACCGTAGAACTGGAAGTTTTGCCTTAGGTATATCAAACTCAAACATATTGTCTTACCAAATGTCGAGTGATTCTGCAACTGCAACATTGCCAAATACTTTAACTTGGTATAGATTTCAAAGCTCGCAAATAGATCAGAGTCATTATGTGAAAACATTTAGTTTTGATTGTGAGCAGAAGAATCAGTTACAAAAGGCCTTTCTTTATATACCTATATCTATTTCAATGCAACCAACATTTTCACTCAACAGTGAACTGATTGAATCTATAAAATTAGAGCATAATACAAAGAAGATTCCATCTCTTGAGACAGAAGACTATGCACTTATTTCAGCTAATGGAACTAAGTATCCTGTACATAAAATTATAATTGCTGCTCATAGCACCATATTGAAAGAAATGATGAAGGAATCTGGCACCTCTCTCCACCTCGATCAGGATGATAATGAAGTTGAATTACTCATACAATATATGTACACAGGTGTTGTTAAAGATATCTCTAAGTATGATCTGTTCAAACTTCTTGAAATAGCACATAAATACGAACTTACACCACTTTATAATGTAACAAAATATCAAATGGGGAAAAAAATTGATGTCAACAATGCTGTGGATGTAGCACTTGTAGCTAAGAAGTATAATCTAGAGGAGTTGCAAGCTAAAGTGTTTGATTTCATCAAAAAGTACCCTGATGTGTTGAATACTGAAGGATGGAAAAAATTAAATGATGTCGAATTAGCTAAATCTCTATTCCGATATAGTCAAATTAGTGAAGACAATGACATGTAAACATAGTCATGACAGTTTTTTTTAATTAAATTTCTAACTATTTTTTTACTACATGTATATTAAAAATATATATCCAGGGCTTTTTTGTGAGGGCACTCATTTCCTCTAAAGGGAATTTCGGAAATATCGAAAAATTGACATAAAAACTGAAAAAAATATAGTTTAAATTAAATAGAGTTTGAAAATAAAAACAATCTTTCTGACTTTTATAATTTATTTTGGATGTTTTTTAAAAGGTCAAAGATATCCAAATTCTACATCTAATCTATTTTCTTGAACAGTTACTGTGTCGCACAGGGATTTGTATATGTGGACTTATAATTTTCGAAAAAGAGAACTTCTATACATATATTGTAAATGCCAAAATTATATACTAAATACTTTAGTCATTTACTAATTTACTGCTCTGAGTGTAGATATGCAGAGCTCAAATTTCAGTATGAAAACATATATTATATGTGTAATATAGAGATAAGGATAAATAAATGCTAATGCTTTAGTCATATCTTTACTTCATTTTGTATTAAACATTTGACGATACCATCCTAAAGCCCGAACTTACGGCTATGTTCAGAGAGGTCAGAAAGATTAATAAGGACCTAAATACCAAAAGCTCAATACAACTTAACACTACCTCAAAGTAGTTCTATATTCCGCAAGAAAAGTTTATAAACTGTTTTATTCTTGTTTTTATATACCGAGGAAGCTGGAAATAGAAAGTAAGAATCGGGTGGGCAGTAAAACAATTATAGCACCATCAAGTTTAACGAATACTTTAGCTATATCAATTAACAATGTAAAATAGTTCTTAAACATTAATATATACCTTTTAAATACTCTAATGTTTCTATTATTTGCTAATCAAAGTGAAATCCTATCACAGAATTAACCTGGCAGAGTATTTAATATGTTCCGTGCCACAAGTACTCCACTAGGAGTAATATTAGTCTGTACATGTTTACCACCGGTGGTACACATTACACTTAATGTTTAGGCCATATGTACCTACCACCAGTGTTAACGGCTTGATAACTATTGAAAGCGAAAGAATTACTTAGGCCATGTTATGGATGATGTAACGTAATATTGTACGATAACACGTGATATAGTCATGTGAATCTATGAAGGCCTGTCGCGTCTGTTCGAATAAAAGGACCTATAATAAATAATACATCAATTTTTTGTCAAAACAAATAGCCTGAAGGACTGGTCAGGCAAAAATGGCTTGGCATGTAACGTGTCAACCATGACAATCATGAACAAAGAGATAGTAGTCCGATAAAGTTGTGAAGGCCCGTAACTTAAAGCCAATAGTGTATTAAGAAAAACAAATATAAAGAATAAAGTTTCTCCCGTCTGTGCAAATTGATAAAGCCACCAAATAATTTTTATTACAAAAATATCCAATTATTAAAAACCGCAAAGTGCAGAAGAATATACGAACATTTTATACTTATAGTTGCCTCTAAGTTTATATAGAGTTATGTTATTGCTAAACGTTTTACTTTTTAAATTGCTGTAGTTTTGCTTTAGTTTGGCTATAGTATAAGTATACATTCAATTCAAAATTATTCCCACGTAAAGAAATACGCGGGTAGGATGGTAATCCTATGAGTGCATTCCACTTAGCGTTCACAACGCCCAAAATAACCTTTTAGCAGTTCTACTTGGCGACTACGTGGTCGCGGCGAAAACGTCATGACACGCTCACGACGACCCATGTCTGAAGGTGGGTCTACATTGAATATTCTATCTATATAGTATATCATAGTCTATATTGTATTTAATGTATTGATTATATTTATTAATATATTTACATTCACATGAAATGTACTAATTAAGTTTTTATATCTTTAAATTCTATTTAAAAATGTTTTGAATCGAATTTGAATTCTGTGTAGAAATTAACTTATAATCATTTCATCAATCAATCATTAATTTAATAATGTTGTATTAAACCTCAAAGTACATTTTAAGTCCTTGTAATAAATGAAGTTTAATGAAAAATAGATTCCCTTTGTACAATTTTATAACATAAGTAGTTCAATAATATATAATATAAAATTCTGTAAGATTGTCTCTTTTTATCCAAACCTCAAAAATTGCTAATTTGAGGTTAATAGACACGAGAGAGGTACCTAAAAATATGGTGGGTAGTGGTAGGAAGTACTATCTTATATGAAGGACATGTTGAAAATATCCAGCTCTGAGCATTAAATAATAGTTACAAGACCTTCCAAAATGGCACTAGCATAGATGCATTGAACAATAATGAACCCTTGTAATTTAACACCTTATTACGGACACTTCTTCATACACAGACATGATTCTCATTACGTCTACTCCTTATAGAAAAAAAAATACTTTAGGGGTAAATAGATACAAGCGACGAGTAATGGAAATAAGGGGATTTTACAATTTTGAAAAGAAGTTTTTTTCACTTGTTATTTCATGTAACAGGTAAAAAAGCAGATACCTATAGGTCATGAGGCCACACCAGAACATTAAACATAAGTAAGCAAAAGATTTAAAAATATTCTACTTAAGTTTGACACTCCTAGTCTTTTTTCCATACTTCTCTTTCTCGTGTTTTTTAACCCGAGTTTCCACGTAAATAAAAATTTCCCACTTTTTGTAATTTACAATGAATTTGCAGTTTTTTTTTGTTATCTATTTTATTCAATAGTGTTTGTATCAGAATTGCTTTACAATAGCATGTAGATAATATTTTACTAAAATCAGACAATTTTAACCAAGGAACTTTTACCCAACTAGCTATAAGTTTTTTTGATTCTGATATTGAATTTTGTCGAATTGTTATCGCAAGTACATGCACTACTACTCCGAAACGATAATATTTCTAAGTCAAAATTTCGTTAGCTTTAATATTGCCTACTCAGTGAAACTTCTGAAATAAGGTAGAAATACTTGGAAACTGATAAGTACTGAAACTTAAAATTTATTCATTATCAAATCATGAATTAATACGTAAATTTTGATTAAATTCTAACTACAAGTCGACTAAATTTTGAATAATAGTTGTAGACAAGCGGAGTCAGTCGCGACAAATCCGTCTGATATTTACCATTTTACCAACACCAAAAGCACTAAACTTCTTCCCGCTAATTAAATAAAAATTGTCAAAATACTTGATCGATGCCCGCTAATGTGTCCATAGTCTTCTGGAAATTCAATATATCATGTTTACATACTCTTCTTTATTATTTATATTGACGAGGTGTAGTTTGTATCTGAAAAGTATATTTTGTATGTCTTTAATTTTATATATTATTTATGTGTAAAATAACATATTCAGATTCGATATCTGAACATTCATAAGCGAATATAGTATATAATTTTCACTTTTTTTATTTTTGCAGAATAATAAAAATGTGTAAAATTCTAAAATTTAGCGTGTTTAATAAACCAATCAAATTTGCCACAATAACATGATTTTTGTTATTACTGGAGTGTCTGATTGGATTTTATTGAAATTATTCAAAAGTAAATCAAAGGAATTATTGTTAGATACACAATAAGTTGAGACTAAATAAAACGTAGCTTGGTACAGCTGTATTATTTATTCCGTGTAGTTACAGTAGTATATATAGAATTGTTGTGTCAAAAAGACAGTAGGTAAGCTGTTGACATTTCAAATTAATCATAAACTAGCATCATAGACAATACAAAGTATATTCTGCGACACCTACACACGTAAAGAATTGAAATTTCTCTCTCCCTCTTCGGAAGTAGATACCCTCCCGTCAAGCGTGGCTAATCAAGGCACGAAAAGGTGAGGTTTGTCATCATTTAATCAGCATTTCTGGTGTTTATTCGAGTGATATTGGTAATATTAACAGTAAAATATAATTGTCAGTGTCTAAAATATACAAAAAATATAATATAAAGTAACTAAAAACATGTGAAAACATAGGAATGCTTAGATTTTTGTCGTAACAGTGTGCATTTGCTAGCATCGCATTTTTTTATAGGATTAATATCGGAACAGTGTGTGCTAGTGTTAACTAAGTTTTATGGTTGTAGGAAAATGAGCAGTTCGGAGGAGGTATCATGGATTTCGTGGTTCTGCGGGCTGCGCGGAAATGAATTTTTTTGCGAGGTATGTTTCTTGATTGTTTCTTCCTTTAGATGTTAATTGATCGCGTGATAGTCAGACTTTTGATAACTTTATGGTCGACAGGTGGACGAAGACTATATAAATGATAAATTTAACTTGACTGGTCTCAACGAGCAGGTGCCACATTACAGACAAGCTTTAGACATGATTCTCGACTTGGAGCCAGGTGAGTTCTGAACAATGATGTGCTAGATAACCGGAAGGTCAGTTGAGTTTTATTATTGAACATTAGTTTTATACAAATTTTAAAGACAGGTATGAAAAATGAACATGATATACATGAAATAGTACGGTTCCTACTTAAATATTTATCTACTCTTGATCTAAAACCTAAATTTTTGTGTTGGGAAGTGTTATGGTGAGAACAAACATTATTGAAAGTCTATATAATATCGCAGAATGTTATGTTGTACCAATAACAAATAACACAACATCTACATTGCTGTATTCATGATAATAATTGTTCTTGATGACCTCATTATTTAGTCTAATACATTTGTGATGTTCTTGTTATTCTCTTTTTAATATACCTTATTTTAAATTACAGTGTGGTAAAAACAAGCTTTCATCTGTCGCTACCAGAATACATGTGTAGTAGCTTCGCAACAGATTGTTGTGAGAACTAAACTGTGGCAGTTACCCATGTCACTTTAGAAAAAGCATAATCAACATTTTATAGTATCATTATTCATATTATTTACATTTATCTTCAAAAGTTCTAGCTCATTGCAAGGATCAAAATAAACAATACACTGTCCAAACACTACCCACCATTGTTGCTTCAAATCAGTCATGGAGTTCGAAAATTTAATCATACAACACATTGGTTACAGTTTGTATTTGTATATGAATGACTGTTGTTCATGTGAATGTAATCTTTGGGTAAATTTGATCAAAGTGGTAGTATTTATAAAGCTCTGGTTTAATTATTTTCTATAGATATTATTGCTATATAATAACCTAAGTCCTAATCACAATGATCAGTTACCTTCAACCGAAGACTACAACTATTGTAAAGTCACTTCTATTTTAGAAATACAATACCCTTTATCCAATTCAGGCCCTGAGAAGGCGATTATGAATGTCAAAGCTACCACCGGTTCAGAAAACAACTCCGTCATCAAGAAGAACCGACAAGAAACTTTATCTGGTTTATCTCTTCATATCTGTTTTTATAATATAGTAAAGGTTCTGATGGCTTCCTTATTATCTACATTATTAACATATATTATAAATTTGTGTTATTTTGCTACATAAATATTTAGATTAACAACAAATGACACTAATTGGATCCTAACATAGCTGCAAGCTATACTTAGGTAAAACTATGAAATTAAAAGGGGCAAAGTATCATCATAAATATGGCACAGGTAAACAGGCAGTTGGCTGTATAAGCTTAAAAAATACCTTTTATATTACAAAACTTTGAGAAAGAACAAATTATGTATTGGAAAGTCATAGTTTTTATGTAAATGGTATTTTAAAATGATTTTGTATGAACTTTTTTACTAAACTATGAAATTTACAATGTTGTGATATAAAAGGATAATTGAAAGGATGATCCATCATTTTGGAAACTGGGTCTTAAAAGTCATCCAATGGATCTAACCCATTAACCATTACTATACTTTGTGAAACTATTGTACTAACATAAAATCAATAATGTTTTATTAATAGATGATGATCTCGATGACAATCCAAATCAGTCTGACCTGGTTGAGCAAGCCTCAGAAATCTTGTATGGACTCATCCATGCTCGTTACATTTTAACCAATCGGTGAGTTGATAAGTTGTAATACAAATTTAATTCGGATAAGATCAGTTTAAACTATTTTGCAGAAGGGTCTAGCCGTAAACTTACTGCTGCATTTTTTCTTCATATGTATCAAACATACTTGTGCTAGCTTTTTGTCAAGCTTTAGGGTTTTTTTCCATAGTCCTGAGGACTAGACAGTAATATAAAAAGTAGCAGTAGGAGTAACAGCATACATGCTACCTTATGAGAGAAATGGCAGTGGTGTTAATGCCTCCACATTCTAGCCTTGGACAGGTTCTGCATCTGTCTTCTTTTAATCTGAAGCTCGAAAGTAGAAATCAAATACATTCTGTTGATAAAATAAGGAATGATTTATAGTTTAATCCAATCGAGTAGTGTGTTACTATATGTGTATCAAAGTATCAAAATCCTTTGTTTTTTGCAGAGGAATTGGGCAAATGTTAGAAAAATTTCAAGCTGGTGATTTTGGTCACTGTCCACGAGTTTACTGTGAATGTCAGCCAATGCTACCACTTGGTGAGTAGAGTGTAATAGTACAATATAGTAGTATAACACAATGTACAATAAGTAGTTCCAATAAAATGATAAATTTGATCTTAAATTTGCACATAGACTTGAAATTGGTAAATTGATTGTGTTATTTATTTGGTATTTACCCCTGTTTTTATTTTTAGTGTTTGAACTCACTTTGATCAATCGATTATCGAGATTTTTTACTTTTTAACTTAATTTGTATTATCTCATTTTTTAATTTTTATTAGGAGAGTATGATTGATTAATAAATTATACTTCAATTTATTACAATAACATTCAGAAATACTCTTCTCCTTATAATTATTTGAACCTATATTAAATATTATCGGGTCACAGGTCTGTCCGACGTGCCTGGTGAAGCAATGGTGAAGTTGTACTGTCCGAGGTGCATGGACGTGTACACACCAAAATCGTCTCGGCACCATCACACCGATGGCGCATACTTCGGCACCGGCTTTCCCCACATGGTGTTCATGGTGCACCCAGAGTACAGACCTAAGCGTCCCGCCTCGCAATTTGTTCCTAGGTAGGTTCCTATTTACTTTTATTTTATTAATTTGGTGTGGGAATGAATAGTAATTTAATAGCTGTTGGACTAGTTATCACCCTCAAATAGAAAGTCTGTCATGTATGTTCCAGGATCCATTTTAGATCAAATCTTGAAAGTTTAGTTTACTAAGTTGCATCGTCAGGTCAGATTATAGTTAAGTGCAAAACTTATAAAGTATTTAAGAAACTATGTGCTTGATAACATTTAAATTCCAAATTTGAATTTGAGCGCAACATCCTTAACTCGAAAAGAATAGAAAGTAGGTACTTAGGATATTTTTTTCAATCACCATAAAATTGTAGTATTTATGTTTCATTTTTAACAATTTCTTGAGTTATATTGATATGGTATTATTAAGAGTTTAAAGTATTTTAATTTATATCATCTATTTTTGATTTAGATGATATAATCAATAAAATGAAATCATTATTTACCTCATGAACACTGTAATTATACTAAAACAAAGAATTAGCACCAATTTTATGTAAAAATAATATAGTAATTAGATTTTTAGGCTTACCTTAACTAACGTTTTAGGAAAAGATTATGCGCAATTTACACTAAATAAGAATGATACTGGTAGTAAAGCATTTGATATGATAATAATTGATTATAATCAGTTTTAGAATAGTTCAAATATGATGGAACGACTAGGCATGACATTGTACTATTGTTAAATCGAAATATTATAGCTGACAGAATTAGTGTTTTGGGTCTAGTTTATTAAAGTACAATTTGATATGATGCTTTTATATAATACCAATTGCTGTAGCGTATGAGTTTTTTCTCATTGATTAACTTTTTGATCAAGGTTATGTTTATTGAGTGGTGGAATACAAAATTGCATCGATATAAATCACGACTATCACATTATATGTAAGCTAATGTATATCCAGCCGTGATGTTAAGCGATTTGACAAATATCACTTAAGATCCATTGCTCAACACAGTACTGTCCTTCTGCTAATAAAGTACCAGGGCAACAAAACCTCACCCGGTTGGTTAATGGGAATTGGATGTAAGCTGAACATATTAGGATAATGTCATAAAGCACCTTCTAAAAAATATTGAGTTACCAGTAGGTTATCATCATCCATTGGCAACAATGTTAGTACCACAGAAATTTACGAGATTGTGGCTATATGGTACAGGCTCTAATAATTAATTATAAAGAATGTTTTTTGCATGGTGGTATGGAATTTCCTAAGTCTGCTTAGTTAGCTATAACCCTCCAGTCGAAAATCTATCGCTAAGCACTTAATGGTGTGTTCTGGCAGCCCCACTCGAGAGCAAGCCCCCTCTAGGTTTAGCATATTTACCACATCCTTATTTAACATTAGGTCAGATTGTGCTCTAGACGCTAAAAAGTATAAAGAAACGTTTCTTCAGGGGAAACACATGTATAGATAAATTTAAAAAGCAAAACATTATCTATATATTTTTTTTAATCAAAATCATTAGAGACGGTCCCGAGATACGCAAAATAAATTTATATGTAAATTGAAAAAAAATACAAGAATTATGCTTCTATCTAAAGTTATAAGATAAAAATAATAAACGTCAAACCTATTTGGTGGTAGTTTTGATGTTCATAAGCGCCATCAGGGCCTAAATTGGATGGCATGGTGGTAGAAATGCACGGTCTCATACTGCCCCAATGAAAGCGGCGGCGGTACACAGTGAGGTTTTAGTGGAGAGTTAGTTTGAGACACAAGTCCCACACTACCCACTCTTTTCCCCAGGAGGGTAGCGTGTCTATGGGAATTTCCCCACGTTAATAAAAAAGGGACCTAAATTTAATAAAGTATATTTGATTAAATTACTCCAATTATAAATATGAACATGGCTTGGCGTATACTTACCAGATGTGTGGCCGAAGGATCCTTTCGCGGATAGGTCTGGCTAGCCACCTACGAAAGATCCGTCAGAATCCTACTTGAATCATCTGTTAGAGATGAAAACGCCTACACACAGTTGACATAGCTTGATAATATTTTACATTTCAGATTATATGGGTTCAAGATACATCCGCTCGCTTACCAGATCCAGCAGCAGGCTGCGGCCAACTTCAAAGCGCCGCTTCGGAGCCTCTCGTACAACAACGGTAAACGCTAGGGGCGCGACGTCCGACCACCTTGATACAGCTCCCTACCATGCGTTCACCCACAAATGTACATAACATCATACACGGAACATTTTGGACACGTAATTAACTATAACTCCATTCCATCAAAACCTAGTGTCCTCCGCGTTTATGTACTCCTTTTGAAGAACATGAAAATGTGACGAGATCGTAGTGTTTACTATAATTTTACAGAAGATATATATGATAAGGTATTCAAAACATCATAAAAAAGAAATTAAACCTGAGCCATTGCTAGTAGCTCTTTGGCACTCACATTAATTGTAGTATATATTTTTACATACAAAGTAATAGCATATCCTATATGTGAAGTTGTGTAATTTTCCTTATATATGCCTGTAGTTACAAGTTACACATACATAACAATGTTAAAATAGTGTAATAATATATTTTGTACTGAAATACTGAAGATTAAAAAATTACTGTAACAAAAAAAAATGTTTTCAATTTTATCTAAAGTTTTCATATTATCCAAAACGTTCCGTTCTCACCTAGATTCATATTGCGAGATCGAATATTGAGTAGTTGTTGTGGTTTTTGTTTGAATGTTGGTTGTAAACTGATCGACAAGCATGAGCTGTTATTTACACCTTTACTTTTAAATACACTGCAAATTTACCGTTTTCTTTTCTAAAGACAATTCACTTTTTTTTCATTTATTCTTATAGGTAGACTGGTAAATAAAATATACCTGATATTACCTGTAAGATGCGCGCTTTGCAGCCTTCTTAGTGTCCTCACAACCCTGTTGTAAATTTGCTTTTATAGAATTCCAAACAAAAAAACTAATTACAGAAACCCACAGAAATAAAAACCGTGTTGCCATTAATAAAAATAAACAAAAAATACTTACTTTATGGTAACACGAATAATGACAATTCTTTACTTTTTCTTGTCGACTTGGTTGTGATTATCAATTTAGTTTAAAAAAATATCAAATAAATAAATTGCACACAAAACCATAGAGGAAAATAACTTTTGCATCTTCCCTATCATTTAAAAGTAATCTCGCATAATGATCTATATGTTTCTTATTCTATTTTCACCGTTACCGAGTCTCATTCCGCGACGACAATATATTAATCACTGTTAGGGTTGCCACCTTTGAATAAATAAAATATGTCTATATTTAAAATGCAAAGAAATTTCTTTGTACTTCTTTTTAAGCACATTGCGCACATAAAGGTGTGACATTAAGTATAGTTAAAGTTAATATGGAGAGGAATTACAGAAAGATAAACTGAATGAATAATGCGTGGAATAATTACACTAAATGAAACAAGATAAAACATTCATTTTTTTATGTTCATACTGTCAAACACACAAAAGTTATTTTTTTATTAGTATGTGGTCAAACAATCTGTCTGAGATAATCACTAAAGAAGTTATATATTATTTATTTCATAAATATCACTACATATTATAAAACAAAGTCCTCACGTCTGTCTGTTTTCATGCCTTTTTCACCATTAGATAAAGTGATCCATCGGGAAGGTTTAGGTATTTAATTTGTCTAGTTTTTTTTTATTATCAGGGCCGTATAACGTCCGACGGGCCCGCTAGTTAAGCATAAAAGTGGATATTAAGGTCCACTTTATTATAACAATGAATCTCTTAATTTGATTGTGCTTTTATGAACAATTTTATTGATAGTTAAAATCTATCACTGGCAACAGATACATTGTTTATTTTAATCACTGAATCCCTACGATATAATATTTTTGATTATCGATGAAAGGCGAATCATAGATTATATTCGACCAGAATAATATAGCACAAAGTGAAAATTCGGATGGCAACCTTATCCAGCACTACCATGAACGGAGTCCGCGGTCGACAAGTGGATCTCTATCGAATACCAGTAAATAAATGAATTCGAGTATTTTTCCAATATTTTCTTATGGAACGTGTTAATGTCATACAAATTAATAAACTCGCAGATAATTAAATATCTCATAGTGTATGTAACGAATATTTAGTTCGCGTTTTACTGAAACAATAAATAATTCAGCTGTTATTAAAACTGAAGATGAATTTATTTTTGGTATACTAATATGGCTTTCAAGATCTGTTTAGTTTTTGTCTGACACAAATGTAATGAATATCATTTAATAAATGAAAAAGGAAGAAAAGCAAACACTGGTTGTTAATTGTAGGACAGGAAAAATATAAGACAAATGAGGTCCATAACTCTGCATAATTTGCAGAATTATAATGAAAACATCTTTTAAAAATAGTACATATGTATAGCTTTTTTTATATGTACATAGAGGTTTATTATTATTCAAATCTAATCACAGACTATTGTATACAATTTTCTTAAAAAGTAGCTATCCAAAAAAAAATAATATTTAATGTATCCATAGATTACATAATATATGAAATATACTTGAAGTGTCTGTTGGTTGACTGAGCTAGTTTCCGAACATCACTTTTACTGCCAGTCGTGGATTTACCGATTATTATTTGGAATAAATATATACACAGATGTCAAGTAGTACTGATGTATATTAGAAAGGAGGCGGCTTAAAGTTTGAAGAATATTTTAAGAGTTAAGTAGAAATATAGGCCTATTACGAAAAAAAAAATTATGAGAATAAAGTCTCAAACACAACGTAGTAACTAAAAATGCAATAAGTTATAAATTTTTGGTAAAAGTCAATAGAATTTTACTCTTAATTTGTAGTTATTTGATGGATTAATGTATTTTTACAAACATTTATGATAATTTAGTAAACAGTTTTAGAGAGAAATAGCCTCATATTTGAGACAATTTTAAATAAATATTTAGAATTAGATTGAATAAAAAAAAGATAAGACTCATAGTCTAAATATATGATTTAGGGTTGCAGTACATTTTTTTGTTAGTCTTATATGAATATAAAGAGTTAAAAGTGGTTTTTAAATTTGGTGAAAATGTTAATTATTAACAGTAAAGACTTTCTTTTCGTGTCTGTCTGTATGTCATCATAATTAAAAATAAATGAATAAAAGCCACTTTCTCAACAGAAAATAGAGTTCAACATTTCTAGAACGACCATATTCAATTTAAAATCATTGTAACTTACCAATTAAACATTGTTTTTTTTTATTTAAAAAAATCGTATACCTACTGCTTTGAGAAAAATAGAAAACCGCGAGCCGTGACACGATTGGTTATCAACTAAATACTCGAATGTTTTTTTGTGATGGACTCTTATATTTGAGATTTTTGTAAAAAATTTCAAAAGTAAATAAAACCTTTTATTGTATATTAATTGATAATTCATTATAAATTAGATGAGTTGTTAGATAATTATAGTCTGTAGTCGACGTATGGAATTAAGTTTAAGGGTTTTTTAGTAAGTTTCTATATTTTTATTTAAAGTAATAATTAGGTACTTAGAATTTTTCGAATCCGAATTTGACGTTCGTTTACGAGATACTTTTTTGGTCCTTTTTAATTTGATCCTTGTATCGATTCCATTTATGAATAAATAATAAGACGATATAATATAATGTGGTCTTTTTACTTGCTTATCCCGCATGTCCACCACGTATTCCTTTAGCAATCTCTTCCTTTGAGCTTTTAAATGGCGAAACGGTCACTGTACGAATACCGGCATTTCATACAGAAATAAGCTTATAAAAACAGACAAATAAAAAATGTTTAAAATGGGTCTTTTACGTTATGCGCAAACGGCTTTTCATTACTGGTTCTAAATAGCTGAATATCTACGCTTATCGAACACGACCGTCATGCGATAAATAAATATGAGAGCCGGACTAACATTTTAATGGAGGGAAATATTTGTTTGCCGCAGAAACGAAGACTGCAAGTAATATTCCAAAATGATTGTATAGCGGACGTGCGCGAAGTGGACACCGCAAGTGACGAACGGCGCGCGCCTCCTATATAAACATTACCCGACCACCTACAGATATATTATAATTATCATATTTATTAAATATAATACATTTAATTGCTTAATAAATGACACGGAATTATGTTACAAATAAAAATAAAAGTTTATTTTTACGTTTTCTCTATTTATAATTTTTCTTTATTTAATTATTTATTTTTTATTTGTTTTGTAAATATAACGATAATTATTATACACTGGTACTTAATGGAAATTAAAAACAATTATAGTAAACAAAATATATCTTATTTATTGTTAACATTTTAACATAAAGCAAATTAACAAAACACTCATAACAATACCCAGTAATAATTAATCCAAAAAACGTTAACAATAATCATTAACAAGAAAGACTACTATTGGTTTATTTTAAAAGTTCTTTTTTATCAAATACATATATACATTCGAAGTTTTAAATCGACATAAGCACGGAAGCACATTGCACATATTAAGAATACTTTTTATTGTTAATAAAAAAAAAAGTTACTAAAAAGGGAGATTTTTACCTCTTTACAAAAAACATACAATTAATGCAAAATTGAAATACAAAAATATGTTACAAAATAAATTGTAGAAAAGTAACTTATTATCTATATTTAAATGAGTAGACTAATTTGTGATAGTCTTATAAACCAAGGAATATGAAGTTACAATAGTTTCGAAATAACTCCAAAACTATAATCTTCTTGAATACATATAGTTCAACATTTTCACTACACCAGGCTGTTAATTGACATACAGAATAAAAGTGACTATTTAAAGTTGAAACTGTAATCATTCTGTTAATATCTACCACTTTTAGACCAACGTAAACAACTGGAGGGTATAAATGAAAAAAATATTGTATTCTAATTATTATATTGTGATTAATGCATACAAAGTAGCAGGTGTTGTCTACTATATATATCAAAGTTTCTAAATAAAGTATAGGTTTGAACAGGTGACATCATTTTGTTTAATAACTATGAAGAATAAAACTTCCACTTTACTTAAATGTGTCTCAGAATGTTATAACTAATGAACGTATTTACTAAATTAGTAACCGAAATAGTTAAATATTCACAGTTCTTGCCTCTCTCACTCACAATACCATTTATTTTGTAAAAAAAAGTTGTGTAAAAAATATTTTAAAACATGTACACAATTGTTTTTCTTATCAGAACGACTGAAATGAGTATTATTCAATTGACTTTATCACATCACAAAGAATTTTTATCCTTGCTGATATCGACTATATGATTGTTAAGCAATTATCTGTGAGTACCCACATTTCAGAATGGGACTGAGTGTCTATCAAAATACATGTATGTATACACCCGACAAAATAAAAATATCTTAGAAAACATACCAATATTCCAGTGACCCACTAGTTTAAATGCTAAGTTTAACAAAACACATTGTTTTGAATTGTTAGATAGATAGTTAGATATATAAACAAATAACAACATTGTAATACAATGAAATAAAAGCAGTCTAACATATAGATATTCATTTGAACATTTTCCTGTTTGCTTTTGTTACAAATTATGTAAAATATATGATCAGTAAATCTTATTTAATAACAAATGAGTTTTAGTAACATTTATAAAATATTAAGACATCAAAGTATATTCACAGCAATATTTAACACTTGGTAATATGAATGAAATTCTATGAATGTATGTTACTGCAGAAACCAATTATCCTACCAATTGATGAAAATGATTCGAATTTCTATGGTACACTTGCAAAGGCTGATAAATGTTAAATCCTACCATTTATGTTGTGACTCGCCAAAACATTCTGGCTTAGATTAGATTGAACCTGTTATAGAATTAGACACATGTGGCAAGCTAACACACTAAGCTCTTGATTCCACATGATAGTGGTATCTTAGGTAATGTGAACATAAACAGGTTTCAAGCATTAGCAGTAACATATATTATTTTTTATTTTGAACTATTTACTGGACATAGTGGAAGTACAATATAAAAAAAATAAAGGTGACCATTCAGAGATCACATTTTCAAGTATAACATATATGAAAATATATTTAAAATTATACTTGAAAACTTACTATCAAAAGTTCTACATTCTCTTAAATAAGATTATCTGACAATGCCCACCATCATGACAGCCTACAAATACTGTCATAAAAACCGGCTACATAGATACTAACTGGTCCTTAAATCTGTCACAAAATAGAACACCACTATACAGAGGGGCCATTCAAATATTATGTAAGCAGAATATTTGTAACTTCTACCCTCCTCTTCCCCCTGGTCAGCAAAAGTAAACAATGATTTCAACCCTCCCCCCCCTTAATTACGTAAACATTTATATAGGTATATTCAAATATGATAAATTCATTAAATAAATATTGCTGACATAAACACCATCCAGACCCCCTAACCCCTATGTCATCAAAAATAAGCAAATCAAGGATCCCCTCCCCCCATCAGTGCTTACGTAATACTTGAATGAACCCAGAGCTCTTTGCTGAATGTATATTATGAGTACTGTAACATTCAGTAACATTTTTATTGATGGCACATAATTCAGCCTCCATGTAAACACTAACACCTTTTCATCACACACTGTTAGTAGTCTATAACAAAAACAAGGAAACTTTCCATTTTAGGCTTTTTAAAACTTGTTTCCATGTGGGGCCGAATGTGATATAATCATAGGTCTATGTGAGATGACACACTTAATCTGTAAATGCTAAATATTCACACAACTGCCTCATAAGATCGACATCAGTGATCTCCTTAAAATTATCAGTCTTAAGAATATCAACATTCTTTTTGATAAATTTAAATGTTGCATTCTTCAGTTGTTCAGAATCGTACATATGTGCAATAGCTAGAGTGTACAATGCATTTGATACTGTCAATTGTAGAGCTAATGCATTCTGTGACAGTCTCCACAAACTTTTCAAATTGTACAGATCTGCAAGTATCAATAATTTTACAAAATCAACATTTTCCATTTCTTTAATAGAACCTGTGTAGATGAACTCTAGGAATAGTTTCAAGTCTTCACTGTTAACATCAATGAGTTTGACATAACTGTTCTTACTTTCCGTTGTCTCATCTTTGAACATCGCTTTGAACACTTCACTGTGAGTTGAAAGTATAGTTTTGTGTACTTTAAATTTCTCACCATCAGATGATTCTATAGTGAAATCTGACTCAATTGGATCAACTAACAACGCCCCATAGTTGTGATTGGCTCTCATGTCATTCAACATATTAATATCTAAACTTTCAGATTTTGGAAAGGAAACTGATATGAAAAAGTTTTTACCTTTCAACATCTCTACATCAAGATCTGTGAAGCTATATGTGGTAATGTATACAAAGGAGTTTTGCTTATTATCACCATTACACTTTTTTATAACATAATCTTTCAGAATCAATGGTAAATGAACACTGTTTGTTTTTTTATCAAAACTCATTTCATTCCCAAAACTCATTGCTACATGAAAGGATGATTCATCTCTCCTGTAAATGAAAATATGGAGAAGAAATATATCACCTTCTCTTTCTGTTTTACAAGAGATCCAATAATCTGGTATGGTTTCGATATATGTACCACCTATGTCATAATGATTGGGACGGTGGAATTTTTCATATATATTCGACATACCCAGCCACTTTGCTGCATTTGAATAGCAAATTTTTTTACTGTACACAACATCAGGATTGTCCTGAAAGAAAATTGAGAAGGCTAAGTTAAATAATAATAGAATTTTATGCCTCTAAAGCTGGTATTTTCTTCTATCAAACTGACTACACTATTAACCTAGCGAGGTCTTAACAGCTTCACCAGACTACCCAAAGCTGGTATTATATATGATTTATTAACTTGAACAATAAAATAGGAAATACAGAAAGCTGTATAACCAGATTTGTACACCAAGCTGGATCCCAGTTAACAATACAAATAATGAAACACCTATTTAAATTATTGACTTCAGTGAGTCACTTTTCACAACTAGACCTTTACATTAATTTACCTATTGGTATTTTTGATAATACTGCCCATAGGCCAACCATAATTAGAGTAATGGCTAATTTTCAAGTGTATTTGTGGTTGCTTGCATCAGTTGAAGTGTGATAATTTTACTAAACGTGTATAAAACTATTATCAGTATGAGATTGGAAGTTTTACTTTCTAATATATCTAAAAAAAGCGGTTATTATAATCGACCATTGGATAGTGGAGTGAAAACTCCAGAGTAAAAAAATGAATAACGTAGTGAAGAAAAAAAATTGTAAAATTTAATCTTACCAAATTCAGATCCTTGCGAGAATTTGAAGATTGTGCGGTTTCCATATTTCCTATCACAAAATTATCGTAACGTCAAAATAAACACCTTTTACAAGAACGCTAGGTAAAGCAGTAACTATAAGCTAGCGCTAGATTTAACAAGTCGTTGATTACATCCAAAGAGGTTGTCTATCTCTACATAAATGAATGACTCAATCACTGTTCAGTTGTAGCCAAAATGATAAAATAACTACGCAATCAAAATAAAGCGTAAACCGTAAATTCAAATTAGGGCCAGCGCGCACTAGTTGCGATGTGAAATAAAAACCGCACCAGAAAAAAATCCGCAATAGATGGTCCGCGCACTGCGATAGAATTTACGGATTGTCTAAGAGCCAGTGAATGCCAGACCTTCGTTATTTTATATTGATATTTATTATTTATATTATTTTTTTAAGTCTCTTGTGAAAACAATATTGTTTAGCTATTTTTATTTTGCAAATAACACAAATGAATATGTCTCCCATGATGATGCTTTATCAAAACTGAATTACATTTATTTTATAAACTGTACAATGAATAATAGTAAAACTTGTACTTGTGGTATAATATATTTACTGAGTAACTAAAAGATCCGCAAGGAATGGCTGCAAAAGACCTAACTCACTATATATCTTACTTCCATCTACTTGGATATATATTGCCTAGTGTCCGCGCTTATAGCTACCCTATATGCTTGTCTGACGAGGGGTTAGAACTCTCGAAACTATCTGGCTACTGAGGAAACATCTAATAGTTACCCATGTTATAATTCAGGTTTCACACTATAACATTAAGACAATTACAACTTATTAAAGTTTACAGATTTTTGACAGGGGTTAGCCACGATATCAAGTATCTGTCAATAAATGTCGTGATTTCTAATATTATTCCAAAAAAAATATATGTATAATAAACTTTCACTACATAATTTGATAAATTTTAGTTGATATTTTATAGACTTTTGTTAC
The DNA here is from genome assembly GCA_015888305.1 of Antheraea pernyi. Lineage (NCBI taxonomy): Eukaryota > Metazoa > Arthropoda > Insecta > Lepidoptera > Saturniidae > Antheraea > Antheraea pernyi. Next base: position 498,957 of record MU158769.1, on the reverse strand, counting down.
CTGCCAAAGTCACGATGACCTAAATTTCACACTAGCTCATGATTTCTACCTGTATCAGAAGCATCCGCCGAAAAAATGCCAGCTTTTATAAAATAAGAAAAGCCCGACGGTATTCACGGGCTTTTGGTCTACAAGTTTTGCCCCTCGTATTTACTTTCAGAACTTCTGACATGCCCTGGCTTCGCAAATGTAAAAAATAATAAATATTGAATGGTTCTTAATACAGACACTACATACTTTTTGAATGTATTCTTAAGATCAATTCCGTAGTACCTAATTATTATTTTTTTAATTATGGCATCCAAACTTTTATGAGATTATTACTGCCATTGTGGAGTAGGTCATAATTACAAATTTCTTACGATCATTTCAATGAACTGACAAGATGATGGCCATCTTGTTAGAACTTTCCTGGAAGTTTTTGTGGCATTTCAGAACCCATGCTCAGTAGTATAATTTTCCATACACTTCACTTGTGTACAATAACGAAACTATATTACGTAAGACACCACCAATATTACAGAATATAAAGCCAAATAACACAAGTTATGAATAAAATTTAAAATCCACTACATGACATTCTAAGACCCCGCTAAAAACTCAAACCTACATTATTTATATGTATCTTATAAGGTTTAGCCACCGTTATCAATAAGACTATAAGAATACGTCGATCATTCTCTACTGCAAATAAATATTTCACACATAAAATCCTTCTAGACAAAATTGTCTAAAGAGTTGTGAAAACTGTCCAAATCTGTTACGTAGTTTACAAAAAATAAAGGAAACAAACAGATAAGACAAAATCTCCTTGTTATTTAAAACACGCAGCGACGACATTCCTTCACCGTAGTTCAAGCGCTACTGCGATGATTTGCGGTTTCTTTCCTGCATCTCCGGAATTAATTCCGATGCGAAATTCTACCCGCAGTGCGCACGCTTCCATACAATTCCATATGTTACAAAATTTTCTGAAAAAATGTATGCGGTGAAAAAACGCAGTGCGTACGGGCCCTTAGCGAGAACAATGGACAATTTTCTCAATTCAGCTTAGTGTCTATGGGCGGCAATCACAGATTAATAAAATCATAGATTAACTAGACAAAATTCCAAACACCGATATTATACAGTTATAAGTGATATTTATTAATATGATTATCGAGTATAAATGGCATTGTTATTTCTCATGTAGTTTACCCAAAACATATTTTAATGAAGTCCTTGTACTTGTAGCATACGACATGGAAAATCTTTTTTGAAGTGAAACTTCTAATGCAACTTCCAAAAAGGTTGCGTGGAAGGTTTAACGCTATCGTGGAGGGGGTATGAAAGCACTGTTGCGTTAAACGTTCAATGCTCCTACGGAGAGGGCACAGGGAGAGGGAATAGAAAGATACAGAGCGAGAAAAATAATCAAATATTGCGTATCTTATTTTAGTTATCATAATCCCATTGTAAATGTTATAGATTTGGATATTTCTCTAATAAAAAATAATAATTAAAAGATGTGATTAATAATTGTGAATTGTAAGCAATGTTAATAAAGTTTAGTTTAGTAATTAAAGAAATAATATGATTTCACTAAAAATCAATTTCTACCACTTCTTATTTTCATTTCCACATTACGAAGTTTCCCTTCTTCCGCGCGGAGGGACGCCACGCACTATATTTTTTTCTCGATCGGAGTACACTATTGATCAAGCAAGGTTTATAAGTAAGTTGTTTACTTATAAATTCCTCGGTATTAACAGCTTCATCGGACTACCATAGGAAATCTGGATAAGCTATAGTATATATTGGTAGAGCTGAAAACTATACCTCGATGCTTTAAAATAAAACTCCTAACATCGACGATACATTGCTCTGTATGAAGGATGTTTTGCGAGGTATAGCGCCATCTATTGTGTTCCCTACTTACTGTCTTTCTCAATCACACGTAAGGATATATATGACACATAAATGTTTTAAAACACCAATCTATTCTTCATAATGTTGAAACCTTTAACATTGACAATACATCGCTCTTTATAAACAACCTTTCATGTATGTAACGCCATTTATTGTATTATTTGCGGTTGATTTTAGAAACGGGCTAGGATTAACCAAGAAAGGAACCGCTTACTAGGCATAAGGTTCACAAATTTATTGTTTTTGAATTATATTTCGCGAAATAAATTTTATTACATCACATTTACCTTTATTTTATTTTTGTTAAGCAACGAAAAAAGATCAATGTTTTTAAACAACAATGTTTTTAATAGGAAAACGTCTATACTGTAACATAGATGTTTTTTTTTTATGAACGATGTTGCACCCCTACTTAATTTTTTTTTACTTTATTTTTGGCAACCTATCTTTTAGATTATTACTACCATTGTCGAGTAGTTAATATTATTACAAGTTAGTATCGTGCGATCATTTAAATGTCAATGTTAATGTTCCAACAAGATGGTGGCTCCCTTGTTACATTTTTCCAGGGATTTTTTGTGGTATCTCAGAATTTATGGTCCGTGGTATTATTTTCCATTCAGTTATGCACAAGATTATGAATAAAATATAAAATCCACTACATGACAGACTAAAATTCCGGCCAAAAAATCCTAGTTTTAACTTATCAAAATGTTTTATGACCTCCTTTTCAATCGTTGCTTTTAATAAAACTGCTCTTACCGGGCACGTAATTGTCAAAATTATTATTGTCAAAATTTTGTTCTTAGACAAAAATATTGTTTTTTGTTTTTTATTAATATTTTTTATCACATTTATCTGTTTTTTTTTCTATAACATCGAAAAAGCATCGATATATCATGCACATACAGCGATCAATTGTTTTAATAGCTATGAAACTATGAACTATGTCCATCGCTATATCTTATATAATCGCTCGCTCCCTTATATAAACTTTTAGGGGCTTTGTATTATTACGGGTATTTTAAGCGAGTTTTCTTTTACAAGTACATACCAAAAGATAACCCAAATTAATTAAATTTTATTGGAATCAATCTGAATAGATGATGATGAAGAAAAATATTTTAAAATTGCTTAGACCAAAAGTTTCCGTACTTTTTATAAAACTGTTGCAAGAAATTCACTCAAGACTGAGGCGAATGTCAATTATGTGGTACGATTTATTGGCAACAGATTTATGAGCTGTCAAAATTGTCAGATTGCATGGATTTCAATTGTTTTTAGTTTCACCTATTTTTTCTTCCTGTTCAGTTATTTTATTATTTGCATTATTCCCTAATGGTATGACAATTGTTGAGGCTTTAAGCCTCTATCAAAATGGTTCTAAACGCAGCTGTACAGATGTTGAGGTAAGCAATAATAAGAAATCCCTGTTAAAGTAATTCCAATAACCTATTCCACATACTATTTTGCTCAATATCAGTAATTTTTTCCATTTTTAATATATATAGAGTTATTTTCAGCATTGCTTATATTTTTTCTAATGAGTTTTCTATGTTATAAATTAATTACAATTTTAATTGAAATGTGTAATCATTAGAATCTAATATTTACTACCTTTTGAGTCATTGTTCCTTTGACTTTGTCATTCATTATCTTTGACCTAAAGTGTGTTTTCTTGTGAGATTTTTATTAGTAATTTCGGAGGGAAATTTAAAGTATTTACTTACATATTTTAAATCTATCACAAAAGATTAAAAGTTCAGACTTATGTATACTAAATGTCATAAAATATAATAAGATATATTGATGTTATTTTCTTTATGATATATATAATATTGGGGACTGCCTGTATTTGTGTCTTTACAAAGACTATAATATAATTTTTTTTTATTAAAAAAAAATATGTTACACATCTTTTTTACCTTCTAAATTGCAAAATACTTATATTCATAGATCTAAGTTCATAAATGAGGGATTATAATACAAACTTTCATACATAAAAATAATTATTTATTGCCTATTCTACAGTGTGAAAAGAATCTTATTGTAGATTTTTATGGTCCTAGTCCCAGTAGTTTGTGCTGTGGTCAGGTGTGGTGTAGGTCAGTCACTCAATATATCCTTTTAAATATTAAAAGGATGGATGAGAGAATGACAACCTTGATCTTCCAATATAACCATGTTTATTGGCAGTTGTAATTGATTTTGTACTGTTCTTGCTGATAGGGTCTTTGCAGTAATATAAAAAAAATGTAAAGTTATAAAAGCCACTAATTAAGTAACTCGTCTTTCTATGAAAACATTTTTTTTTTTAGAGAGGCAGATGATTTGAAAGAGAAGATAATTAAATTTAAGAGTGGCACTTCCATGCTTCAAGAGCTCAGTATCTGGACTACACAGCAACAACTACAAAAGGTATACTATATAACCATATATGTATATTATATGTATGACCCTACTGATTATGTGCGCATCAGCACATCTGAATTAAAATTGGATATATAAAATACTTGGATAGTCAGTCACCACCATTGTATCAGATTAAATAAAATAATTGTAGCCTCACAAACAACTTTATTCCCACAAACAGGCACCCCGAAAACATATGTAAGGCATGGACTTGCTGTGCCCCCCTTTGTCTACCTTAAACTACAGAAAATAGTTACAAATAATATTTTGTTATGAATACTATAAACTAAAAATTATTATAGCCAATTTATTAGCAATAGAAATATTTGTCTAGGGTATACAAGCACAAATCCTATATACTAAAACATCTAGGCCTCTTGAGACTCATTATAACCTTTACTGGGGAGAGTACGTAAAGTACACTAAGTAAGTTTGTACCAAATTTGGCAAGGCAGGGAGAGGAGTGTGGGCATTATAGGTGAGCCTTGATATGCATAGTAAGGCATCTTAGATTTACACTTATGTCACAAACACGTGCCCTAGCTTTGCAGGGTTATATTGAACTTATTTGGGTGCTGTTGTTTGTATGTGGACACATCTACTATCCAATATTTTTTTATTGGTCAAACTATGATCACACATGTTACTTGAAATACTACAAGTATCATGTGACACTGGCTGAACTGTAAATATTATCCACAGGTGCCAAACTAAACAAAAATGGTCACAATATATTTGTTATTGTTTAATAATACAGAAAAGATAAAAATGTTTACAGCGAGTGATCCTTCCGAGATAAACATGAACTATTTTTTAGGCCTTTCTAAGATATACAATTCCTTAGTACAATATTTAAATGTATCTCATAAGTTTTAATTAGCACCTGATATATATATATGTGACTTATACATACATTGATTTTTCTCTACATTGTGTGACATCAATCAATCAATCAATATCTGTTGTATAGCTTAGAAAAACCATGGGAACACACAGAAACTAAAAACCACATTGTTTTATTGTATTTATTAGTATTCAATTATGTTGTCTATTAACCCCTTAGCTGATTTTTAACCGACTTCAAAAAAGGAGGAGGTTATCAATTCCTCTGTATTTTTAATACCCATATCTTAAATAGGCAGATCATGTTTTAACTATCACTTGTTTTTTTTAATTATAATTTTATATCATAATATTTGTTATTTGAGTTTTATAAATTTTGTAATAAATACAGTATTTTTATAAATGTATGCTGCTGACAGTCTATTGATCAGAGTATCATAAAGTCTAAATTCATTTGTATGGAGCTTAAACACCTATGGTTTTGTACAGTCCAGGGGTTAATTTATTCAACTTTTGTGACCAGAGTTGTAATATAAATATCAAAACTTAGCATTAATATATATATAGTTATTTAAACATTAAATAAAATCTTTTAGGTTTATCAAAAATTATTAGTATTAGATCTTGACTATGCATTGGACAAGAAAGTTGAACAGGATCTGTGGAATATCGGTTTCAAACAGCAAATTGAAGCTCTTCAGGCCATATCGAAAGACAGGAAGGTAAGTAGTCAGTATTAATTAATCTTTGTGTCTTTAGCATGTTTACTTTGAAAAGTGAAGATATAATCACAAAAAATATCAAAGTATGTGTATGTCTTCTCCGTGACAGATGCTTAGGTACCTATATTATATTTTGACAAAACAAATGGCACATTAATGTGAACATATGTAAAGTAATATTGTAATGCCAAATTGTATTAGATAAAATATGAAGTATGTAAGACGGCGTTTCTCAAAATGGTGAAAAAAAAAGTTACATATTGCTAATGTTGCAAAAATAAGATAGTTAGCGAAGTTTTAACAAGGTTCTGTAGAAGAGCTTATGACATATCTACAGCTTTTTAATCATATCATTGGTTTTTACTGTATCTACACCTTTTTACTTACAACTAGTGGGCGCCCAGTGTTCCATATTCGACCATAGTTCATTGATTTTTTAAAGGGATAAATATTATAATAATAGTTGTATGTTATAATATCATTGTTGAATGTAGAATGAAAAAGGGTAACTGGAACGTAAGAGTAAAATAATACATACAGTCGAGCATAGCAACCTCCTTCACAACCTTTTTTGAAGTCCTTTATTGACAGATGTCAAAATCTCTTTTTTATGTACATGTGTGTATATGTTGTGTTAATGTACTTCTAATGCATTTTACATAAAATAAATAGCTTTCTGCACTTCTCCTCCTTATAAACTTTAACTATGCCAAGTTTTACGTTCATCCGTTCACACAATTCCTTTAAAAAGGGATACAAAGTTTTGGCTTCACGTATTAATATATATGATATCATTCGCTTATAAGGAGTTTTTATCTTCTAAAGTGAAGCTTGTTCTCTTAGAGCCCACTTCGCAGTGAGGGTCAGGCAATGCTATCATGGGTATTGCAGGCAGCGGCCGGATTCTATCTATGTCTGCTTCATCAACTGTGTACAACATTCAAATTAGATTTACCATTCAGGTAAGAAAATATTGTATTTTTATTATGTGCCTTTACTTTTATTCCGAAGATTGTATATGACTATTGTAACTCTTTTTAAATTGAAATAAATGTTCAAATTGTTATTCATCTCAAAGTAAAGTATATTTTATTAACACAGAAAACTTTAGCAATATTAAAGTCTCGTTAAAACCAACACTGGTTGATTTATTGATTCTTTAGCGCAACAATATGGATGACTACACGTGTTTTATAAGTTTGCATTTTTTTAAATTATAACTTATTCAAGTAACAAGGAAATCACAACCAAGTTATAGTGAGAGTTGCTACATTATTACAGCTAGTAATGCGATATTTATATGAAGTGAATAACAAGATATTCTGCTGTTGATTATTCATTACTATTATTGACAATGAATATAAATACTTGATGTCATTGCTTCATTATGTTGTTGTTATTCATTGATCATGAAGAAGCAAATGTTATGCACCAAACTAACTAACAGAAAGCACATATTCGTTTGAACCACGCCTGCATGCAGGCGTGCAAATCCATCTAGCAAAAATTAGAGTTCGGGATCATTCGCAGTGTGAATGTGGTTTAAATGTGGACCATATTTTCTTTAATTGTCCAAATCGGCGCGTTTCGGTATACGATATACCCCCCCAGGAGATATCCCGTCCCACCCGTATTCAATTCCTCCTCTCCCTCTCCTTCACTCCTTTTATTACCCTTATGTGTAAATATAATATATTATAATATTTTACATTATATTATAATATATAACAAATAAATAAATAAAATAAATATTAATATGAATAATATTAAGCTCTAATTAATTTATTTACTAACTTAGTTGTTTAGGAACATACTAATCCCAATGGTGTTCCTTTGGTTCTATGTTAGACATAAATAGTGGTGGTTGAAATCAACTTCAAATCTTTTGTTGTTGTATTATCGTTGGAGTTGTTCTTAATGTACATGACAGTGGCAGAATTGTGGAATTTGTCCACAGAGGCCAAAGACATAATAAAAGAAAAGAAAGCACTTTACATTTACCCACACTCAATGTACAACATGAGAAATATACTAAACTAGCCAGCCTGGCCGATCTTCTCTGGCTTGATAATAAAAAAATCCTAAAATTCAACTGCAGCGCTGTCTACCTGGTTCAATTGTGAATCTAAACCATCTTGAATCCACCTGAACACTCAAAGAAATGTTCATCAAAATCTGTTCTGGTTAGGAGAAGTTCGGTTAAATACACACTGACAAAAGCATGATATATAGTATAAAGACGTAGAGTAACAAACCTGCGCGTAGTTGTAAGCGGTTTCATAATTCTATGTATAAAGATAATACTATACAATACAGCTCATTACCTGTTAGCAGAATAAATTGTATCCATTGTAAGTACAAAAAACGCAACAGCATTATTAATATATAGCCATTATTGCCATGTATAGTTGCAGTTTTATTGTGAGGCCTCTTTCAAATGAAAGCGCAGATTCTGTATAATATCCAAATCCACAACCATTTACTGACTATTGATAGAATTATAATTGTTTGATATCGTCAGACGGCGTGCATCGTTATTGGGGTGGGTGGAAGGTTGGGGCGCCGGGGAGCGCGCGGCCGGAACCCGACTGCCGGCCGCTGGAGCTGCGCGGTACATTTGCCAGCATTGTCTGGTCCATCTGGGCGATCTAGCACGCTATAAACAACAGCTCCGAGTAGCTCATTCGTTTTACAGGTAAATGAACACACTTTTGCAGTATTGAAGAACTGTTTTCAACATATACAAATTTCATTTTAAATATGTATTGATGGATGACACCAACTTCCGCTGGTAGTCTAAGAGCCTTTACAACAACCAAAATTGTAGATTATACCCCTCAATTTTAGTGCTCATATACTCCAAGTCCGCAAACGGTCTGCAATCAATAATATAAATCCACTCGCCATTCTTATGAAATGTACAACGTCCTGTAAGGGCTCAGTCAACGCACAGTTTAAAGATGCTGCAAGCATTTGTGTATTCGTTTATTTGGCGCATGGCCTAAAGACACTTATTTAGGCAGTTGGTTGGCAACGTTTCGACCTTTGGGTAATATATGTAGATAGGAATGTGCTCTATTGTATCGACGTTTGGTACCCCATCCGTTTCATCCATTCAGTTTATGAATGTACATAACTATAACAGATCATACCAAAATAAGAGTACCGTACTTTGAACCTGAACTGAACCTAGGCGACAGTAAAAACTTATTTCAAAACAATTCACTGTCATAGATTGCCTACCACCATAGTTCCAGTAAATATTATTTGTGATACAGTAGTGTCCAACGCCTTCATCAATAAAATATGTATTCTCTCTCTCTCTCTTGGGATCCTATGTCCCAAAACTGTCGGGGCAGAGGGCAGACACAATGCTTCTCCATCTCGATCTTTCGATGGCTTGACGCTTCACCTCACTCCAAGCAAGCCCAATTTTCGCAGACTCTGCAAGCACAGATCTTCGCCAGGTTTGTCTAGGTCGACCACGTTTCCGCCTGCCTTGGGGATTCCAGTCCAATGCCTGATTAGGGATATGGCTGTTGTCCCTTCACAAAGTGTGGCCGATCCAGGTCCATTTTCGACGTCGCACTTGATGGTCTATGGGATCTTCATGGCACATTTTCCACAAATCTATTAAACTAAAATATGTATTAGTGAAATAATAATTACATTTGTACTCCATATAGGCAAGCGGTGTCGGTTTGGGCTCACTCAGGGCAACCTTACAACCAGTTGGCGTTAGTGGCTAGTCGGCGAGCTCACAGGTTACCGGCGCTGTACTGGCACGTGCGGGCGCTCCTAGTGCGGGCTCCGTTCCCGCCTGCGCCAGCTAATCTCAGTCGTACTCTTCGTGCCGCTGCAAGGTACATAAGTAGACTTTTTATATACTCCAAATTTTAGAAATAATAACTATTGTACATGGTTTATATCAACCGATTTCTTTCCCAAAGTTAATCACAATCAGATCAGTGATTCAAACCTAATTTGTAGACTTACTTTCACTTTTATCGTGTATAATACATTAATAGTACATCGATAACTAGATAATTGTTAAGACGAAAATCTGTTCCTTTGAAGCATTGGTACCTCCATTCCTCAAAATCTGAACGGCTAAATTGGAATTAGGATTTAGGTTAGATTTTGAAATATAACGACACAATTAACTTATAGTGGTTCGTTACTAGGGCTATGGTATCCCAGTGTATAAGACCACGCGCTTGACAGATCAGACTTATACATCCAGATACCCCCATCCCTTATGTCATCAAAAATCAAAGACCCCCCCACCCCTCTGTAATGCGTACGTTATATTTGAATGGATACACGTCGTTATCCATGTTATTATTGAATAATTTTATCTTGTTTAACACCTTGACTGGCATGGGAGTCACCGGTGACTGGCACTCTACTTCGCGACAGCGCCGTGGGGGCCACCGCTAACCGGCGAAGCGGTCAATACTAAAACTACATAAAGTTTTAACACTGTTTTAAGTTCAACCTAATTACAACCATAACACCTTGTAATAAAGTCACAAATGTTCAAAATATTATCTAATACTTACGATAAAACGAGCAAAGTAATAAATTACTCCCCTCACAAATGAAATGATAACATAAACAACATTTAGTGTGAATTCAACCTTAACACATAATGAATAAAGTACGGTTTCCCGTTATTGTGCGTGTTTGTGTCTGGCGAGGCCAAACATTTGTATCACAGGTTTAAAATCGGTAATTTTGTTCAAAATTTAATATTATTAGTTAGTTTAAAGCTTAAAATATAACTTATTCAACATGTATTAAGCGAAAGTAAGATACTCCGGCCGTTAAATTCCTTTTTCGGGTATTATTTTTACATCTTTTGAATACACTGCGGCATGTGAAACTGGCTTACATTGGCTGTGTTTCAAACAAACTAAACAAAATAAGGGCACATAATTCAAGTAAGCTGTTATTTACCGAACCGTATTTTTCGCGCCGACCCGTTATCTAGTTATTGTTGATCGAAGGCTGGAAACCATATTTCTTCATAATATGCATTGCGTAAAGAAAAGTTCATGTTGGCGCCACGGACAAACCATGGAAAATCCGTCTGGCAGTCAACGTGTTAAGGGGATTGATCCTTTATGAAATTTTAATATTCGCAGTCAGACATCTAGAGACTTGCCGGTGTTGCCCGGCATCACATCAGCAACGCAAGAGCAGAAGCCACTGTCGACTCCGGGTCGTCTGGATGCACATTCATATATTACTGACCTCATACGCGCTTTGAACCTCATACATACTGTTGAAGAGTAAGTTTTATCGAATTTCCTTCTTTCATTGTATTTTTAGTCTGTAATTTAAATAAGATGTTATGTATGTCACAAACATTTCTGGTAGCCCTCGGAATGCTTTTAAACGAAGTTGGTTCAATTTGAAGTTAACTAAGAAACATTGAAAGGCATGAAAATCTTAACATAAACAGACACAACAGTATCTTTTTAAAAATCATATGAAAAAGAAAAGGATGTAAGTAAACAGAAACAGAGGGATCTTTGAGTAAAAGTGCTTTAACTTGACACATTGAATTTATAAGTACAGATTTCATGGTTTTCCTTTCATTAAATTTACCAAGTATGTTAAAGAGATTTCATCCTTGTGTTTGACCCTAATGATTGATGCAATAAAATTACAGGGTGTAATTTATACAGATTTTAATTGTTTGAGTCCCGGGTGAAGCAAGAGAGTTATCGAAAATCTTTGAGTGCAGTTTTATTTCTTTTCAAAAATAAAGAAATGTTTCTTTGGAGTAAAATTTACTATCTCTATTATTAGAGTATTTCCCTCCAGGTGGCATTAAAAAATTCCACTCTGTATATGTATCTCTGTATAATATATACATGTATGTACATATACATATATATTAATTTTAAACTAATATTTAAATTTATTATGGGTTTTCATTGATATTACGAAACATAAATCACTCTCTTTCTATCTTCACTAACTTATATATTTCTCTCAACTTCTGTTCGCCTCTCCCGATCACACTTTTCATAACGCTGTCGTGACGCATTCACCAGGTTATTCCCCAAGTCAAGGGTGCGTAAAAAGTTTTACTACAAAAGCTTTGATATCTTCATATTTAGAACTATCTGATACCTATGTCTTCTTCGGTATTGTGCATTATTTTAACAATATGATTTTGTGGTGTAAGGGCTGTCGAATAACATCATAAGACTTGATACACCCAAGACAACCTCACCTGAACAATGAACGAGGCAATGGCGAAAGCGGGATGGTAGGGTTTTTACAGCCTGACTGGCTCGCAACCACAATGTATATGGCGAAAAAGTCTGTCATAGTGATTCGCTTCTGCGGGTCGTGTTTCGGGATCAGCCTGAGCATATCCAGCTTTTCACAGGCCGGTATAACAGCGGCGACCGGCGATGAATAGTGTGTCAGTTAGTGGTCACCATTGCTTTTGGGTTGTACTGTGCTTACCATCAGGCATAGTGCAGTGATAAGTAAAGACATAAAATAAAATTGAAAACAAAAAATATACTTTGCTTACAAAATATCTTTGTAAATAATGTTATCTGTATACTTCACCTTTCCTGCTTATGCGCATCACACCGCTTGTGTGTTAACTGCTTATAAAAATCGTAAACTAAAAACTTTACTAATATTTTTTTAGATAAGTACATAGTGTCTAGGAAATAAAAAATAAAAAAAACTGCTGAAAATCTATCCAGTAGCTTTTGTGTGGACACAAGGGCAGACATGTATGATTTCTTTATTGTGAAAAGTTTTTTGTATCGTGAAAACTATACTGTTTTTTCTGGATTAAATTGTATTTTATCTATTTCTGTTAAAATTTTATAATTCCTACTTAACCCTTCTATCTATGTTTAGGTACCACTGTTAAATTGTAAGATAACCACTTATCTCCTCTGGGAAAGCGTAATGATATAAATAATAAGTCCTTTATCTGTCAATATTTTCCAAAAATATTTTATAGTTTGACCACATCTGATTTTAAATGAATATGTGTTCTAAGATGGTAAACATCATAAACCTAGATGGGGACTGGCTCTTAACTTCAGCTGCCGTAATACACTAGCAGGTGCTTGGTAACAGATCTTCATCTTGAGTGTGGTAACTAGTGAGATTTTTTTTTTTTGTCATAAGTGGCAAACGAACAGGTGTGTCACCTGCTGTTAAGTGATAACCACTGTCCATGGACACCAACAACACTAGAGGAGTCGCAAGTGCGTTGCCACCCTTTAGGGGGAAGGGATTAGGGGGTGGGAGAGGGAGAGGAGGAGAGGGGAGGGGAGGTGGGCCTTCGGCGCTCTCACTGACCGAACGAAACGCATCAATGCAAGCACTGTTACTTCACGTTGGTTTTCTATGAGAGGATGGTACTACCCCGGACGAGCCGACCCATTCATACCAGTAATAGCTTCAGCGTGGCTCTACCACCATAGAAACAGACAGAGATGGACTCAAATGAAGATCTACCGTCATGCCATGATTTCGTCACGATGTTTTCCTTCACCGAGAGCTCTGGCTAAGTGGCCAGGATTCGAAATTGGACAAACAACAGACACTGGAACTTTGTTTATATCTTTTACATCAATGTTTCAGATTGGAAACAGCGGCCACGTTGGTGACGTCACTAAATTCCTCTCTAACAGCACTAATCGCCACCGACAGCTTCGAATCCTCTACATTAATCAAAGTGAGTATATTAATAATACTTCATTATACTTCATCTTGTTACTTTTATCCAACCTAAGTAGGGTCGGCACAACGTGTTTTCCATATTCCCTTGTCAGATGTCATCTCACTACTCACATCATATCGTTTTTCACACAATCCATCCACACATTTTTCGGTCTTCCTTTACTCCTGTGTCCACCTTCAACCGGAACTATTAACCCCAAATATAGTTAATATTATGTGTATATAATATGTAATGTCAATATAATATATGTCTTAAGTTAATATTTGTGATGTGACTCTAATTATTATCTATGTACATGCCTTAGTCGTTATCAATTATTTATTTTTGAAAAAAAAAAAACTCTGAACTCTTTGGATCAACCATCTTATATCTATTCATCTCCCTTGTACATTTGTTCCTCTAGTTCATTGTTACATTCCGTTTCCCACAGGTATTTGAAAAAATAACTTTTTCTAGACTAAAATTTTATAAACCGCCAAAACTCTTAAGTAACCATAGATCATTTACTAAAGAGTTTGTGACCTACATTATTAAGCCTTAGCAAACCGACGCTACATGGAGTGTGATGAAAATCCAAATATTATATTAGAAATACGTTTTCTTTATCGAATGCGATAGATGGCGTGCGTGGCGATGTGGGCGGTGCACTCCTCGACTGAGGAGTTCAGTACAGAGGGCGCCCTGAGCGAGGGCGAGGCGGAAGCGGCAGAGCTGAGCTGCGCCCTCGCCGCAGGCTCGCTGCTGGCGCTGCTGCTGCCGGCATATTCTTCGGACCAGCCGCCGCAACGGGCACTATCGCCATGTCAGTCACTTTACTTAACATTGTTAACATATACTAGCTGATACCCGCGACCTTGTCTCCGCTGTCCTGCGCACGCGCATCACACCGCTTGCCCCACTTCTCCATGGCAAGAAAATACACACAACTGAAGGAGTAATACATATAAAAATCATAGTTTCTTATATGGTGATAATTCTTCTTTAGACAGAATCAAGTGTCTAAAAAATAAAACTAAAAAAAACAACGGTTGACCTCTAATCATTTCATTTATGTAGATATATTTTTAAATACTCTTGTTTTTGGAAGATACTGAAAAAAATTTACTTGCCTACTTGTTCAAATTACAATAAATGTTGGAGTGAACCAATTTTCATTAAATAAAGACGTGAAGTGTTTTTCGAGAAACATCCCTTATGATTTTTTTGATGTTAGTAGAAGGTTTCTTGGTAAAAGTAGTACTTTACCAGTGATGCGTGTATAAACAAACAGACAAACACTTCTAAATATAATTAAAATGCATTTTTATTATATGTATAGGGTGGTACTTCGATATGTTGATTTTTCTTCGGGTTAAACCTAAATACATAAAAAAAATTTGTGTTGAATAATTTGAATTGCAGCTGTTAATTTTAAAATTAACCCATGGTTTGACAACCATCGTTTGTAAATGGAAATAACAAAGGAAAGTTCTGTTATTACTTTGGATTCTTTAAGGTCATGAACTAATGAATAGTTTACAACGACATATGAATATTCTTGTAGCATATTCAATGCTCTACAAAAAAAGGATCTTGTGACTTTTTGCTAACGTCAAGTTCAAAAGTTGGTATAAAGTTATTAGACGTCAAAATCAAAGTTCCAGTCAATTCCATGGATTTTCCATTTTTATCGTGATTTAATGATTCAAAAATGTAAAAGGTTAAATTCTGGATGGGTCTAGAACTTTCACTTGACAAAAAAAAAGATACTTCATGCCTGGGGACATAGACGCAACACCTAAGGGGGTGCTGTAGGCTCTTGATGATGATCCGATATGTATATTTAGTGAAGGTGTGGCTGCAGTGGACGGTCTCACACCCCCAGATCCTGAGGAGAGCAGCCTGGAGCAGTCGCGCTGCGCTCTGGCCTGCGCTCGCGCACACTCTCAACATGTTGGCGGACAAACACCGGCACGCGACCAGTGCTGATGCAGCTTGTGAGTTCTATTTAATTTACCACTATTGTTTTTAAAATCAATGTATACATTTCTTAAATATATATAAAGTACTTATGTAGATTAGCTAAATTACTACCGTTCATAAGTATCTACAGCCCCTAAACAACTACCTTAGCATCTGGAGCCCCTAAGTTACTACCGTTCATAAGCATCTGGAGCCCCTAAGCATCTGCAGCCCTCAAGTTACTACCGGTCATAAGCATCGGTAGCCTCTAAGTTACTACCGTCCATAAGCATTTGGGCCCCCTAAGCATCTGTAGCTCCTAAGTTGCTACCGTCCATAAACATTTGTAGCTCCTAAGTTACTACCGTCCATAAGCAACTGTAGCCCCTAAGTCACTGTCATTAATAAGCATGTGGGGCCCCTAAGTTAATACTATACATAAACCACCACTGAACTTCTGTTGTCTGTATATTACTACCATCACTATGTTACCGTTGTTTCTAAATTACTACCATCTACTGTCCCTATTCTATATTTTCTATTTCTGTCGCTTTCAATATACTACCGCTCTTAACCCGCAAGTTCAATGCAGTGCAGTGCAGTGGAAAGAGTGGAGTGTTTGGTGTCAGAAACACATCATTGTTTTCTTTTAATTTTATACCCTAAACCAAACTTACACAACCTAAATGCACCGCACTCGCCCGAGTCAAGTTCGCGTTATCCTTTTTCGCAAGTCTAACCTAATTAAAGAGAGACAAAACAACAAGATGTTGAACATCAGCGACCGCGGTGCTTTTAATTCGAAACCTTTTTAAAGCAAGTATTTAATACGTTTTTTTTTTTTTTGTAATAACACCGACAGAAACTAGTTTTAGCTCATTGCTTCGTCCGCGATAATGTAGATATCAATCCTTCAGGAAGAATTTTTTATTTTATGAAAGGTATCCTATGTTATTTTCTATATCTCTAACAACATGTATGTAAAGTTTATGACGATCGGTTGGGTATTTAAAGTAACAAAGTCGCTTTTGCATCTACCGTTTTAATTAAGGTTATGTATTACTATTAGCATTAATATTTTTTTGGCAACCCATCTTCTAGTTGATTGCCATTGTCGATTATAATTATTAATAACTTTAATGATATAGAGGTCTTCCTAATAGGATCTTAGTCAGTCTATATTCTTTATCAGTGTAAGTGAGCACTGAGGTAGTTATATTGTGGTTCCAAATATGTTGCTGATAACAAATCTCATTTGGCACGCTATTAGTATTTATATATCTAATGTACACGTTACATGTTACTGTAAGTGGCGTGCGTGTCGTACTTACAATTGCTTTTAAAGAGCATTTCTATAATTGTACATAGTCTCACACTTGTATCAATTTTGAATACGATTTTAAAAAACGCGTGAGGAGCTGCGGGTGCATGTTTCTTGCTTTCATTTCAATGAACTTACAAGATGGTGACTGCCTTGATAGAACTTTCCAGGCGGTTTTTGTGGTAAGTCAGAATCCATGTTTAGTGGTATTATTTCCCTTATGCACAATAACCAAGCTATATTGCGTAAAACACTACTAATGTTAGAGATATAAAGGATATAGACTCAAATAACACAATATTATGAATAAAATATAAAATCCCATATGACATTGACAATGTTATTATCATGTATAATTATTATTGTAATGTTAAGATGCAACGGTCCCATTACCGGAGGATGAGGAGTTGCATGGGTTCCTGCCTTTAGAGTCTGGCTTCAAAGGCCTCAGGTTCCACAACCACGCAGCCTGGGACACGTACGGCGGCCGGGTGCCGGATATAGACAACGATGATGACCGCGATTCCGATGTACAGTCAGTATTATTATGCATTTGTAATTTATTTTACATTTTGATGTGAATTTGTGAAACATCAATAGCGGGAGATGAAACTGCCTATTTGTGTGGCGACGCGTCGCCACGCTATACGATTTTGAATTTGTAATTTTGATGTGAAACATCTATAGTAGCGGGTCAGACCTGTTGATGTGGCGACGTGTCGCCATGGAGTGCGTCACCGTGCTATACGATTTTGAATTTGTAATTTTGGTGTGCAACATCTATAGCGGCGGGTCAGACTGTCTGTTGGTGTGGCTACGCGTCGCCATGGAATGTGTCGCCACGCTATACGATTTTGAATTTTTGTGTAATGAACATAAATGTTTATTAAATAAATAGTCATCTATATCTTGAAAAAAGCCTTTATATTTAATTTTTGATTATGTCATATTTATTTCCTGTGGTCCACATCTGCCAGATATCCCGCTACAGCTCACAATTTTTGATGTGAAACATCTATAGGTGAGGGTAAACCTGATGGTTGGCGTGGCGAGACGTGGCGACGCGATGCCATGCGCAATCTTTCTTGCCGCACTGAGCTCGCATACCTATGGTGTATACAGTGTTGTTTACTACATTACACATATGTTTCACATCTGCCAAGCGTCCCGTAACGGATCAATTTTTTTTAGTTTATACACTGGCCATGTTAATGCCACAAGGCACTTTCTTCTAGCTAACCAGAGGAATTGTTACATATTACATATACCTAGTCTTGCTATAAATACTGAAAAAAAAGAAAAAAATATTTTCTATTGCAAATAACATTTATTATTTTTACAGTGTGTTAGTTTAATACATAAATATAATATAAAAATAAAAAAAGGTTATTCGAAGTGGTCTCCATTGGCTGCAATACAGTCCTTTACTCTTTCCATGGGAAAATTCTTCACTGCCAATCGTACGGATTGTTTTAGGGACTCCAAATTATCATTGCGTTTAGAGCAAGCCGTACTCTCTGAAACTGGCCATAAATCACAACCCAGCGGATTAAGATCGGGACTAGACGACGGCCAGTCTTCAGCTCTGATGAAGTCCGAAACGTTCGTTTCCAACCGAGACTGCGTAGACCGAGCTTTATGACCCGGCGCCAAGTCTTGCTGGAAGCACCATTCTTGGTTATTGAACATGGTGTTGTTAGGGGGCTTCACTACCTACTCAAGAATGGTATCTTGATACACTTGTGCCGATGTTTTGATACCTTTCTCACAAAAGTATGGCTCAGTCACTCTTCCATAGCTAATACCCCACAAAACCATCACTGAAGTCGGGTAGTGTCCACGTTGCACTCTGTCGACTAATTGGGAAGCTTTCATAGAGCTTTGAGCATACATACGGTCATTTTGTTTGTTAAAATGTTGCTCAATTGTACAAAAATTCTCACTCGTAAACAAAATTTTTCTATAACCTTCCTTTGCGTACCGCTTCAGTAGTTGTTTCAATTTTACCACCATATTCTTTCTTAAATTATCAGTTAAGAATTGATCAGTACGTCTCTTATAAGTTGCAAGTCCTAAGTCATCTAAAATACAGGTCATGGTTCTGGGTGCTATCTTCATCTCCCGAGATATAATCTTTTGCTTTCGGGCAGGATTTCTTCGGATCTTTCCCTTACTTCTTTGACCACCTTTTTCGTAGTAACAGGCCAGACGGCCAGATCTTTTTCTGTCACAAACAGAAGAGGTCTCATTGTACCTATTAATAGCCCGGTACACAAATATTTTACTAATACCAAGCGCATGAAGATTTTTAAATATTGCATTTGGCTCCATACCTACTTTGTGTAATGCAATCACAGCGATTCTGGTCTCTTTACCACCCCATTTCATTATAATATCGCAAAATATTGTACAATGTATTGGCGCCGAAATGAAAAAACTCAATGAATAATCATATAAAAATGACAGATTCCAAATTCAAATGTAATATTTTTAATTGTAACAGTATACAGACTAAGTATACAAATATATAATAATAATATAGATAATAATAAAA
Source organism: Antheraea pernyi (assembly GCA_015888305.1). Taxonomy (NCBI): domain Eukaryota; kingdom Metazoa; phylum Arthropoda; class Insecta; order Lepidoptera; family Saturniidae; genus Antheraea; species Antheraea pernyi. The sequence goes on along the minus strand of MU158769.1, from coordinate 479,524 downwards.
ATGTATACCTGTATCAAAGCTCAACCATAGATACAAATTGTAAAATCACGATCACTCTGTCTCCTATTTGTCAAATGTAGTCTTCGTTCATTTTTAATAACACACATTCAAATTTCGCATTTTTTTTGTTTGAATTTTTGGTTACTCCTATAAACAACCGTAAAGCACGTGAACATTATCGAATGTATATATTTTTTTTAATTTATAATGTATTGTATTGAAAAACAAAGTAATTTTTAGTTGCAATGATGGGTTGAAATATATATTTTGTTATCAGGTCCCCTTCGGAGACAGCTCGGTGTTTTACCAACGAGCCACAGTTGGAGGAGCGAGTGCGCGCACATCGGCTCGTCGAGCTCGGCAAGCGGCTCGCCCAACTTCGACCCGAGCATTTCTCATTCACGTTAGTGGTATTTTTTTATATTCCCATAAAACGTATGTCTCTTTTCTATTTGCATGATCTATGCTTAAGAAATTTTATTTCGTTTTCGGAAGAAAGCAGCGGAGAGGGCCCGCGAGGAGGACCCTCTGAGCGGCTGTCTTCGGCAGCTAAGGAAGGGAGTGGGGTGGGCGGAATGAGGCGGGTTAGGCTCGTCAACCTTCCAAAAACGTCACCGGACCTAGGGAAGATGGGTCGGGGGCTCATGTTCCCTTTGCACAGATTCAGCTGTGTACGTATCTGTCTCCTGTTTAGGGTGAGGCCCATCCGTCAATGCTACTGACAGATGAACAGTCGCTGCGATGGCATGATCAAGATCTACAGAGATCTCGTGACTCCTCAACCAAGAACGACGGTCGTACGCTGCTTTTGAGTAGAATATTTTTTGCGACAGGGAGGACGACGACTCGGTAACGTTTACGGCGGCATCTGCGGGGGGTGAGCAGTTGTCCCTCGCGCTGGCGGAGCTGTCGGCCGCAGAGGCCGTACGACGGGAGGAGGGCACGCACCCTCTCAGTGGGGGGGAGGGAGAGGAGGAGAGTGACGAGGAGCCGGTCGCTCCACCGCCACCTATCATCATATCAGAAGCGGACTTTAGGGAGAAAGGTACGTCTGCAAAATGTAGGGCGTCGGGAAGGGCGGAGGTATAAAACATGTACCTTAAACTGAAGAAAAGTGTAAGGTGTTGGAAAAAATCTAGCATAAAATATGTAGTGTGCGGCGAGGGCCGCGCTATGGAGGGGGGGTGTCTTAGGAGTACGAAGAGATGCTGGTCACTCCACCCCCATCTATCAGAAGCGAACTTTAGGGAGAAAGCTACATCTAGAAAATGTGTGGGTGGGTGTAAAATAAGTGACTTATACTGAAGAAACGTATAAAGTGTTGTATAAAATGTAACAAAAACTTTATATATAGGTTTATTATATACTAGATGTGCCCGCGACTCCGTCCGCGTGGAACATAATATAAAGAACAGTGATTAATAGAATCATCTGAATGTATTATTATCTGACTCTTAAAATTTGGCGTGGTACTCAAAACAACAGCCATACCTCAGACACGTGCTTATTTCTATATGAACGATATGCAGCTTCTCGAAACAAATGAAGCGTTTGTTTGATACAAAAATTTTAAAGCAAGTAAGTTGTTCTGGCGGAGTCACTACGCAGCGAGATGCACCGAACCGTTTTACTGTCATTTAAATTCATCTCAGAAACACTCATCCATCAAAACCACGTAATACTTGAATCGGCAATTATTGACAGGACATTATTTACTAAGGAGTGACGTCATCATAGTTTCAGCCAATCCGAATGGTTTTCTTTCACTTGATACCAGTAGATATAATGTTGTTTTTTTAATGAGTAAACCACTATTTTAAAACCAGATTGATACAAATTGTTTTTAAAATTAATAATGTTAATTATTATCAAATATTAATTGTCATAACACTATTTTGGGTCATCTCAAATAGTTGTGGTAAATTCAGTTTCGAGGCATATTTTTGCTCGACGTCTGGCCAAGAATCATTAACGATGCAATCTGTTTGTGGTGTTTTAATTGTAAAAAAAAGTGCAATAATTTGGCGGGTTGCTTTCCTAATGATCCTAACGGCCGAAAGGGATACGGGAAGAAATAGGACTGATCTTTTTTGCTGTTTGCACTGTCGTAGGAGCCCTCCTAATAATATTATTCTTTGCACTCACTAATAATATTATGAACGTCTATAATACAATTTATTATTCATATTCGATCACAGAGATGTGCGCCGTAGTCATTCTATACTCGGACTGGTCTATAAGTCTATAGCTACAGGTCAGGGGTTTGGGGACAGGAAATATATAAATATATTATAGGTGGTAGAGCCACGCTGAAGTTATTACTGGTTTCAGCATGAATGGGTCGGCTCGCCCGGGGTAGTACCACCCTCTCATAGAAAACCCGACGTGAAGTAACAGTGCTTGCATTGTTGCATTTCGTTCGGTCAGTGAGAGCGCCGGAGGCCCACTCCCTTCCCTTTTTCACTTCCCCTACCCCATACACAGGCTGGCAACGCACTTGCGACTCCCCTGGTGTTGCTAGTGTCTATGGACGGTGGTGATCGCTTAACATCAGGTGACCCACCTGTTCGTTTGCCTCCTATTGACATAAAAAAAATGGCACTGGATGGATTTAAAGAGGGACGGAGAATGTACCGTTGTGCATTGTGATTTCTTAACCATTTCAGCCTAAACACAGTCTACCTTTGATGTTACAGTACGTGAAAAGCGCGTCGGTATCCTGAAACCTCAGGGTTCGCTGGAGAGAGCTCGCGAGGAACGTGCCCAGGCCACTACCGTCGATGAACAGGTGATTTACATTTGCGATTGTGAATTACGAAGGGAATCCAACTCAAGGTTAATTTCTTACATTTCTAACAGGACACGGACACGACTGATGATAACAGCAAGAGCGATGATAAGAAAGAGGCGCGGAAAACTAGGGTCAACATTGCAATGGCTGCCATCATGAGGAAGCAGGAAGAAACAAACAAACAGGTAACGCTTTAAACTCTAGTAATATTTAATAGACATGGCCAAGGGCTTCATCAAAATTATCATAGACTAGAAAGAAGTCTTATACCCGGTTTCCGAGATACTCTGTTAAACTACCAATAGTTATTGACTCAACAAAGTTCCATAATATCATATTTGGCAAACGAACAGGCGGGTCACCTGCTGTTAAGTGATGACCACCGTCCATGGACACTAGCAACGCCAGGGGAGTCGCAAGTGCGTTGCCAGCCTGTGTATGGGGTAGAGGGAAGGGAGGTGGGCCTCGGGCGCTCTCACTAACCGAACGAAATGCAACAATGCAAGCAATGTTAGTTGACGTGGGTGTTTCTATGGGTCGGGTGGTAGTACCGCGGACGAGTCGACCCATTCACGCTGAAACCAGTAATAGTTTCAGCGTGGCTCTACCACCATTCAAATGGCCCGTTGAGTTTTACTGTCATTTATCATATGATTATATTCAGAAACACAATTTGACAAGCTATCGAACCGATAACGCTATGAAACAGATAAACTATGATTAAAGTACCACAGAAACCGGGCATTAATTAATTAGAAATACATAAAATCCTGCTTAAAAAAAATATTATTCACAGCCAATGAAGTTTTTTTTTAAAGATTTTATAAAGTGTGTGTGCCGGAACACACCAACAGGTATTGGCGACAGATTTTCAACTGGAAGGGGGTTGCTTAGAAAGCAGGTGGACTTAGAAAAAACCCTACCACCAAGTAAAATCAAATTATAAACGTGAAATATGTTATCGATTTTAATTTTTTTATTCTACATTTACTCTTAGAATAAAACTAGACAGTTCTGCAATCCAAGGAGAAAGAGGATAGTCAATTTTTTTTCTCAGGTCAAATTTGTGACACCTCCACCGACTCCTGATTCCACAACCGACAACACAGAAGTAAAAGATCAGGATAAACCAAAGATGATCCAACCGAAACCCGTGAAGTCTTTGTCCAACTTACCGCTGGGGCGGAAAACCGGTGGCATCCTCTCTTTGAAGGACAAGTCCGCCGGCTATCCGCATCTCGTGAACACCGATCCGGAACCCTCGAAGAAAATAGAAAAGGAAGAGAAAAAAGAACCCAAACTGAGTCAAAACACCAGTCAGAGTTCACAGACGTACCAGCAGAAACGTCAAGAACACGTCCCCGCTACGAACTGGACACCAAACCCGCCGAATTTCCATGAACCTCCACCTCGTATGGTCCTCCAGAAGAACTACGGTATACAGACTACAGGGATCAGCTACAACCCAACGTACCAAGGCAACGGCAACCAAAGCATCCGTCTCCCAGTCGTCAACCCTAAAGAGATTGACGTCAGAACTGCTGCGTTGCAGAAACAGAACTCCCGGCAGGAGTTATTCCAGGACGGGGCCAAGTTCGGGAACCACAATTATCAGATGTCGGGGGACAAGAAGAACTTCCTCAACGACCTGCCGCCTCGCTTCGCGAACCAGTACCGGTATTGGCAGACCGCCCAGGAGAACCAGTTGAACGAGAACAAGTTCAAGGACGACAACTTCAAGCCTGATAATACGCTGTTCAATATCCAGCAGACGACGCCGAGCTGGCCGGAGAGTTACCAGCAACAACCGCCACCCATGCAGTGGTGGAAACCGGAGAACCCGCCCAACTTCAACGCGAATTACTCTATGAACGTCCAGCCGAATTACTTCGCCCCCCAGATGAATGCGAATCTCCAGAATCCGTACCAAAGTTTGCCTTTCAATCCACCGCTGAACAACATGAACCAGCAGAGTAAGCCTGAGAATGTGATAAGCCAGGGTTACCACCAGCCAGTTATTGGTCAGCCCCAGCTGCAGACGTTACAGAATCTCGTGACGTCACCGAGCTTCAGCACCTCGTTGGGCGGCTTCGACACCTACGGACCAAACGTCGGCTACGACTCCTCAATGTACCCGCATTTCAATAACAAGTTGAGTTACCAACCGCTCCAGATGAAGGTTCAGGATAAGCTGCAACCAGGTTATCAGGGTAACAAGGATTTGATGGACATTGGAGTCGGCTTCGGTTCTAATGTGATGGACATGCAGCAGAGGAACTATCCAATGAATTTCAATGAACCGTTGAATGAGTTGGGTGCTACGACAAATGTGGATCACGCTGGGGTGAGTTCATTATAAAAAAATTGTATATTTTTTCTAATTTAGACTTCCTCCCTGCTAATTACTTCCCGATGTAGGGTCCTTCCAAACAAAAAAAAAATCTTTAATAATAATAATATATCAGTGAAACAATTTAATTTAATAATAGCCACTAGCAAAAATGACAAAATATCGATCGCGGAATGCTAAATTTAAACTTATTTGTTAACTAGCTGTTACCCACAACTTCGACTGTGTTTTTGTTAACTTAATAGTATATTTTATGTACAGAGAAAAAAAAACATAAGCACCAGTTACCCACGGCATGAAAACCAGGAATGAAACTATCGGATATCCGAAATAAATATATATCCGTAACCGTAACCGATTGAAAAGTTTCAGATAATTTCGAATAAGGATTGAGTGTAAATAAAACATGTCGCGACCGGTTTTGTTTCGCCGCACTTGCACTCCCATGTGAATCTTGTAGTAGGGTCGATCGATATAAGAAAAACATCGATGTCAACATCGAATCCAAAGCATCGATTTGATCCAGTACATCCAAATTCAGTTTTGGCTATTAGAACTATGATTAAACAACTTTAAATTTATAATGATAAAACAAATTTAAATTATGTTATAAGAATAAATGATTTCATCTATATACATATAATAAAAGGCTAACGGGACGAAATCTGTACATTAAATATTTTAATGAAAAAATACACTGGGAGGGCTTAGAAACAATGACAGAACACATTTCTATAGTTTTTAAAATTTTTGTCTGTCTGTCCGTCTGTCGTTTGTACAGGATTCACGCAAAAACTACTGGACAGATTTTGACGAAATTTGGTATGGTAGTTGCTTATACGCCGGTATAACATTTAGGCCATGTTTTACATATATATCACATTTGTATGTCTGTTTATTTTACTTTTAAGAAAACATAAAAGAGAAGAAATTTACGCAAAAACTACTAGACAGATTTTCACGAAACTTTGTCACGAAGCTTTGTTTATACATCGATATAACATACTAGCTTCTGCCCTCGACTTCGTCCGCGTGTAATAGTTACATTTGGCCGCGAACCCGAGAAAAATCTCTATTTTGGAACATTCTTCATTGATGCTCCACCCCCCTTGGCTTGATGCTATATAGTATATAGCCTACCTCGATAAATGAGCAATGATACATAGCCTATACCCTTCTTGGATAAATGAACTATCTAACACTGGAAGAATTTTTCAAATCGGACCAGTATTTCCTGAGTTTAACGCGTTCAAGCAAACAAACTCTTCTGCTTTATAATATGGACATGTTTTACATATACGTCACATTGGTATATATGTATATCTTACGTATAAGAAAACACAAAAGAGAGGATTTCTACGCAAGAACTGGTGGACGAATTTTAACGAATGTTCGTAAGGTTCGCCAACTTACAGAAATTTCGTTATTTCTAGGTTGGTCTAATTCACTTACTTCCATAGTTAACAAACAATTTCATATTTTGTTTTGGGCGACAGCAGCTGAATTACATACTAAATTCCTACTGAGAAACAGGCGATACGCGCAATTTATAACATTGGGCCTAACGAATAATTTATAAAAAAAATTAAATTGGGTATCTTAACTTTGATGTCTCGATAAATAAAGTAAATTTTCAAAAAAAAGTATTAACCGACTTCAATATCAATCAAAAACCCATAAGGCACTAAAAAGCGGAAAATAAATAGTTTATCAAAAATAAAACATATGAATATGTGTGCTATCTAGAGATTTATTGGAAGTCGGTGCCAATCCGGTCAATCCGCCCGTATCTAAGCAACATATAACTATTTCTCTTTCACCACCGATATTGAGAATACGCCTCTTACTTCTACATTTTATCTAAGACAGTGTGGTGTTACAATATTACTTTACGTATGTGTGCGTTATCGTGCCATTTGTTTTGTCAAAATATCATGTAGGTAACGTATCTTTAGTTATAATATCATTGTAGACAAAAGTCACTGATTTAATGTTATAATAATTTAAATGTATTATTTTAGATGAATGAGAGGACAAACACAGATGGTCCGGGAAGTACATACTCATTGTTCAGCGGTGCACCGGACACAACGGCCGCAGCCTGGGGAGCAACGCAGCGGCATCCCACGCAGCAGGTACATCTATCAAAATATGTCTAACACAAAAAAACAATTGTAATATATATGGATCCTAGTACTTACCCAGTAATGTCCCTATTAAAAGTACAACAAAATATGAATTGAGTTCAATTTTATTTCCGAACTTGTTAAGTATTTAAGTAAGTAATATTTGAAGCGAACTGTATACTAAAAGTATATAATAAGAGTTATATTTTAAGATAACCGTTAAGAGAAGTTAGTGGAACATATATTTCTTGAATTTTTGAACACTATGCTAGAAACAAGATGGACACCACGGTACATATAAACAAATGTATATTCTTTATTGCAGTCGCTGTGGTCTGGACCAGGTCCGTCTCCCCTTGAACGGCTCCTGGAACAGCAGAAGCAGATGAAGCAACCGCCGGCGCCGCAATGACATCGCGCCATCTACAGTTTAAAGGCTACATTTCTATACAAGAACACTATAAACTGGTATCAATGCTTAGGTTTTGGTATCAATGCTCAGTTCTGGTATCACTGCTCAGTTCTGGTATCACTGCTCAGATCTGGTATCACTGCTCAGTTCTGGTATCATTTCTCAGATCTGGCATCATTGCTCAGTTTTATTATTCCGACGTGTTATTTACTATATATCAGGTGTATTTATCATTATAACTATTTTTGAATGGGTTTAAGTCTACTTCATTTTGTTTAAATAAACTTTCGATACTATTAAAACAAGTATTTCTACCTCTTAAAATGAAATGTATCCATAAAGTATTTATTGCTCTCAAATGCCATTTTGCATGGTATAATTTGACAGTTTAAGGGACATTTACACCAAAACTTTAAACCTGATTTAATACTGTCAATTCCAGACATCTTGAGACAGATAAGCTAGAACTGGATTAATTTTTAACGTATAATTAGGACCGTAAGTCCTAAAGCAGTGATACCATTAGGACCGTAAGTCCTAACGATAATGGTTTATGTGAACCATTAGACTTGAATTTGTCGTACGAAATACACAACGTAAAAAATAAATAATTAACAAATTAAAAGAGGATTTTTCTTGAATGTGATACTACATCTTATGAACATTAATTAGAAGAAATTATGTACAGTAGACAGAATCGAATCCATTTTTTTAAATAATATGTAGTAGTTGGTTTTTTTTTTTCTAAATTAATGTATCACTAAAATCGAACCATTCAGAACTGTTGAGGTTATTAAATAAAAAATACTCTTATATTGAACGATGATATAACTGCGGTTATAATTTTTTACTCAATTGTGTTTGTTACCTCATTATTTTAACGAAAGTTGGATGTTTAAAATATGTCTTTGGTTGTATAAATTATTTTTTGTGTATAGTAATAATAAAAAATATCTCTTTGAGTCTTTTTTGGTACAAAATTGAATGAAATTTCAACAAATTGGTTCATTAGGTTATACAGTAGAAGATATCAGACATGTTTAGTTTAGTCATATTTTACCTTTCATTGTTTATCAAAGTGCGAATGAATACAAACAAATTGTTTGTCTCAAAATATTACAGAGAAGTTAGAACTATTCGTTGCAGCCTGTTTTATTGTTGATATTATTGATATAAAGGTGTACGTACGTATTCGTTGCGATTTTTGAATGGAAGTAAATTTTATGAATCATTATTTTTTAATACATGAAGTTGTTCATTAAATGTATGTTGTTTTATTTTAATACAAATGCCGGAAAATTGCTATGATAATGGTGAGATTTCCCTTTAATTCCCGAAAATATAACTTTTGCTATACCTATACAACAGTTGAGTTGGCAAAAAGTCAATTCATGACTTTTTGTAGATCATTCAATTTCCTCCAACGATATATTATTTACATTTTTTTTTTTTTTTTTATAGTTTTCCTATTTTATATTTTTATAATTGTTTATTATATCTAATATTATATTATTATTACTGAGAAAACTCTGAAACTACGAATCCTGAAAAAAAAACAGAAAATGCAGTCCTCGGGAATAGTAAAGTTGGCTAGTTTTCCGTTACATAAAAATGGTAATATAGCAAGCAAATCATAATCTTGAAGAACTTCGTATTTAACCGGAATGAAAAATTGTAAGGCTAAAAGAGCCCATCACACTTCGTAACTATATAATAATAATCATAAATACAGTGGTACAACAAAATAATCCCAAGGAGAGTTGATGTCAGGCAGGCGGCCGATCGTAAAAATTAAGCCAAATCATATACCACAACATGAGAAACATGTTGTACCGACCCTACTTATGTGGAATAAGAAGAAGAAGATATATTATTTACATAATACAGTTATTGGTTACTAAGTAATTTTATTCTAATTAAAAAGAAAATATGTTTTCTACGTTATTTTAAAATGGGAAATCGAAAGTAGGCACCTGTTAGTACCTATATTGAGAGTTCAAACTATGTATACTTTATAACAGCATAACGATATATATATATAAACTATATTGAGAGTTCAGATGTTTTTCATCATTTTAAACAGTCGTTTTATTTGGCACACACTCGTTCTATAACATTGGTAACTTGCTAGGGGACCTAGGAATGACGCACTCACACCCATAAGACCAAACCAGAAACTGGATTGGTCTCTCAGTACAAATTTACCAAAATTCTACCACTTTCAGTCATTTGAATCCCAGTAAATTAAAGAAGGACGTGACACATTGGTCGCATACTAATAATACCGCCTACCGACATACTATTTATTGTCTCAGAAAAGAAACATGTAGTAGTATAATGAGAAATAAATAAAATGAGTTTTAATGAGCACAGTTCCATTGTATTACATCCTAACACTAGTTGACCCGTGCAACTTCGTCTGCGCCAAATCGATTATTACCGGTTCCAATTGTATTTCTAAACGCGAAAAAATCTTAAAAATATTTACAATCCAATTGCAGCACCACCAACCAGGCGGCCCAATTATATTTCCAGAAGACGTACCTATATAGTTAGTATGCGAAAATTATTCTTAAACAAACCTAGAACCCGATTGCCGCACCACCGACCGGGTCTAGTTGAGGTAAAAAACTATCATATATATTTCAAGTTAAACTAAATTACACACGTATGCAAAATTTTATAAAATTCGGATAATTTGTTTCGGAGTTCATTCGAGGCAAACACCGTCACACGTATTTTATATTATACTAGCTTGGAATAGTTACTTTGGGCTAACGCTAATTTTAACTCGCCATTTCGTTTACGTAGAAGGTAAAAATATTTTTAAATAATGCGTATGCTAACCCCGATTTTGCAATATTTTTTATTGGTGCTCCGCTCCTATTGGCCTTAGCACGATGCTATATATCCTATGGCTTTCCTCCGTAAATGAGCTATCTAACACTGTCAGAGTTATTCAAATCGGACCAGTAGTTCCTGAGATTAGAGAGTTCTAGCAAACAAACTATTCAGCTTTATAATATTAGTATAGATATCATGTCATGGACTTTTCTGTAAAACTAAAAGTAATGAATATTTTTGCTATAGATCTTATTATCTTATTCCAAACCGTTCAGGCAGCACACGCCATATTATAATATTGTTGCAGACTTTAATTCTATTTATTGTGATTAATAAAGATATTTATTTACCGAAATAAATAGAAGTCTATAGCACTCAGGGATAATATAGCTTTCTAACAGTGCAACAAAAGCATTTTGAAAATCGTATCAGTAATATCGGAGATAATGCCGAACATCCAATCTCATAAACTTTACCTCTTTATAATATTAATGTAGATAATAAACAATCACATGTTAAGGATTCACTAGGAAAATAAAAATCCCAATAAATATATATCAGTCAATAATTTAATTTTTATTCTTTTTTAAATTTCTATACAAATAATTCCGATAATACAATTTGTAGTGTGTAAAAAGCATACTATTATCTAACCGCATTATGTATTTATATTTACATCTTCTTATATATTAACGTTACAATAAATCATTATTAGTGGACAAAACTTTCATTTCAAACGAATTCATTCGATAGAGCCGAATTAATTAATTATATTATCTATAACAGAAACAGCAGAAACATTCATGTTGCTTGCTTCGTCCGCAAAATTGAAAGTGTTGCAAATTAAAAAAATCTTAACAAGTCCACAAAGGAAATTAAAATAGTACATCTTATATAACTTAAAATACATTAAAGTACTTCTCAAGACAATTTTTGATATGTGCAGAGATCGCATAAAAAAAATCAAATTAAGATTGAACCATCAAATAATATACAGTTTATGACTGCTATATATTTGCACAAAAAAAAAACCGGTATTACATAGACCGATAAAAACTCGGATATTAATAAATTTTATGAAATGAATAATAAATTTGTATATTTTATAGATTTTCTCAACCAATTCATTGAATGAAACGTCAGCTAAATGTACCAGAGACAAGGCAGTTTTTTTTATTTTATCTGGAATAATGTGCCAGGGACCACAAATGAAAATAGTGTAAACTGTTTCACATCGTATTTGTTAATCTCTTTACAAGTACATGAACTAAATGGACTGATTAACTACGTAACAAGTAAAATAAGATATGTATATATAATTGACGAAAGGCAGTTACAATCAACAATTCAACGGGCGGCATTCACTATTTCTATAATAAAATTCGTCTACTTTTGTATTTAATTTTACAATAATATTTTCTATCATATACGAGATCTGGAAATTATTGTGACCATAACAATGAGTGTAGATTGGCTATAGTTCATCTATATGCAAACTAGATAACAATCTCACTTGATTGTGACATTGTGATCGCTAAATGTGGTAACCGAGGCCGGGTTTAAAGGTTGGAAACTCTGGAGACAGCGTTAAATAGATGATGTTACCATTTTATTCTTTCTCATCCCTTGTCTTATTATTTCGTTTGTATTCAGTAGGGGTTAAGTTCGTTATCCCTTAAATCCGGCCCAGAAAACATGATAAATACTTTGTAACAGAGTTTTAAATCCAATCAAACTCCATAAATAGATCGATATATAACCGATTGCGGTACGTACGTATTACCGACACCGCAGTGCGGCTTTGTCTCACAAGCCTAACCTAACCGAACCGAGACGGACGATATCGATCACATTGCCCCGAACGAAATACGTTTTAACACCACCGCAACTGAAGTTGGTCAAGTGTAGACAATCAACACCTGGGCCACGTGATTGATATCCTGCCGTGTATATTAATGGGTGGAGTAGGTTTATTTTTCTCAATTTTTTTGTCTCGGTTCCGTTAAGTTTGATTAGACTTGTGAAATAAAGACAGCACGAGACGGTCACGGCTGCGGTCGTCGAGCGTACTGCGGTGGCGTTAATACGTAAGTACCCCGATTTCAAATGACCGTTTAGTGACTTATTTTTAATACAATAAAAATTTAATAGTATAGTGCATTTTTCAAAATTTGTCGTTTTTTTATTCTGCTTATTTATTAACTGTAACATAGTCATAACAAATTTAATACTATTAATGCCTATTAAATTAAAATATCAACTAAAATTATGAATAATTTGTTCAAAATATTATCACTTCCTTTATGAGTTTGTTTTTCTGGAGTAAATCCATGATATATGATACTAAACTTTATATTCATTTGCAGTATATCTTCATATGGAATTCATATTGTATTAAAATAAAATTAATACTACAATACATAATTTTGCTAAAATTAAATGTGCTATTGCAAATTATTTTAAAATTGTTCTTAAAAATGTATAACTCTTATATTATTCCAAAAAGTCAAATCTTCTAACAAATCTACAATATATTTATAAAAACTACGAGTTAGTTTTACCAGAATCGATTTTAAAACAAACTCCATTTAATTTAAATTTTGATTAATACAATTTTTTTAATTTGTGCAAGTTTTTTTATGACATAGATAACCCAATTTACTTGGACTAGTTAATTTGGCTGGCAACACTGCCTGGGTGACCGTATGATTAGGACAATTGTACTGTTTCATTGGCACAATTACTTATCTAAAGTGTATAGAATATGTAAGAGTATAGATAGGACACATTTTAAAATTTAAAACTCATATATCTATCCCATGATTTAAAAAAATAATTAATTATCATTTTAAAATGTTTCATTTAAAAAACGGTAACCGCGTAGAAAATTAGATATGACATTTAAGGAATAATGGGTCTAGCTAATACGTAAACAAGTATTACTCTATAGTCTATAACAGACTGACAAACACACATTTCCTTATATTCTTCGAAACGTCTTTGTTCTCTGCGTTCCTATCTACTATTAACCACGCATTTTTTTCCACAAAACTGACGGCACGCTTTCTACATATTTCTAAAATTATTAACTGATCTCCTATAAATAATTCTACTAAAAACATTGTGTAAAAGTCGATAATTTATTTTATTATGTTGTATTTAGAAAACTAATTAACTATTTGTCTGTTCATATTTTTATTAAAATTAGAAGAATGACTGACGCGAATTATAATCGAGACATAATTTTTACAATAAAAAAGATTATCTACTAGAGATGTGACACCACAGATAAAATCTATATTAAAAATCAAAGACAAACAAGTGGCATTATAATCGTACAGTCAGTATGTTCACAATCGTAAGCTCACTTTCTTATTCTATAACAAATATAGAATTAGAGAGATGTCTTTAATATCTTGTCCTATGCTTTTAAGAGATGTGTAAATTAAACTTTTCACTAGCGAAAGTCTTAAATTTATATAAGAGAAATAAATACACAACCAATTTGTATAAAAATTGTCGAATCGAGTAATCTCATTTGAAACTGTGAATAATTTATTATAAAGACTTAACGTAACCATAACACTAATGTAAACAACTGATTTTCACTACATTTGGAACAATTACACTAATTAATCGGACACGTTTGTGTGAAACTATATGGCTAAGAAGGCCATGTAAGACCAAAAAACTTTAAAATAAGAATAATATTTTAAGAAATTTTATAATAGATTACATTTTCTTTTAAATAACTGTCCGTTTTTATTCCCTCGCAATATCCATAGTGATATTTATTTCATGGAATTGTACTCCCATAAATAAGTAATGTTACTAATGATGATGATGAACTGTAAAAAATATCGATAAAAAGTCTATCAAAAGTATCGATAATTTGTCAAACTAAAAAAATATTTTAAATGAATTCCTAATGTTTACACATTATTCGTCATCCATGACTTAAGAAACTGCAAACAAACGTCAATACTCATAAGTCGACAAACCTCGTTTGAAGTTTTTATTCCTAATCGATAATAAGTAATATCGATTAGTGGTCCTTTATTTTACGTTAATTTTCAAGGTCACCGAAGGAACGTATTTAAAATAAACGTATAATATACCTAGTTACAGTGTATTTACGGTTTATGTTGTCGTGTCTCACGTTTGCCGTTCGACGGAAAAGTTGTACGCGTAGTCGCGGTCGAGGTCGAAGCGCGTGCGTCGCTTGATCGACGGTAATTTGGTCTGAAAATAAACAAACATGTCATTTAAAAGCTAATACACGTGTATTTAAGGTTTCCATATATAAGAACGAAAAATGTATTTATTGCTGGAACACGTCACGGCTTACAAAATAAATAAAGAAAATATAAATGAGTCGTTATGAATGAATGAACCAAGTCCAATTTTAGCCACTGGGCAATATTCATGTCACAAAAGGCAATCTATTTGTATATTGAACTCACCAGAGTATCACTAGGCAATCCCCTCAGCTTCGGGTTCAG
>MU158769.1:298044-463901 GCA_015888305.1 Antheraea pernyi | reverse complement strand
AGGAACGGCACTCCCTCCATACCGTTGTAACCGCCGAGGGTCTGGTATATGGTGTTCCGGGGGAGGGGTGCGGGGCCCTTCTTCCTCCCGTGCGGAGGGGGGTGTGCCGGCGAGGGGGAGAGCGGGGGAGGGGAGCCAGCAGTAGCGGCAGTGTTGGGGGGCGGGGGAGGCCTGGGCGCCGGTCTCGCCGGCTTCACGTTGTAGGAGGCGTTGAGCGCTACGTAGTCGTGGTCGTTCGCGAGCTCCTCTATGTTCGGATAGGCGGTCGGCGACTGGACCAGACTCATGCTGTTCAGGTCGCTGATCAGCGGCGACATCTTCGGCGGTCGCTCGGGGACGCCGCGTAACCTGAATAATAAACAGGCCGTTTCATCAAATCTTCTATATAGACAAAACTAGCTGTTTTGCTGGGGCAAACAGTGTGATGCGCATGCGTACAAAAAGGAATTAGTGAAAATTATATATCACACTCGTATATAATAATAAAATAATATACGATATTATGCATGTTTTGTATATTAACCAGTGTATTATATTATTAGTGTATATATATATACTAGCGGAACCGGTAGACGTTGTCCCGCCCTGATTATAAAAAAAATCCTTGACAAATTATATACCAAAACGTTTCTCATGAATCACTTTATCCACTGGTGAAAACCGCTTGAAAATCCGTTCAGTAGTTTTTGAGTTTATTGCGAACAGACAGACAGACAGACGCGGTAGGGGACTTTGTTTTATACTATGTAATGATATTGTGCGTCTAAATTAGGAATTTTAAGATGCATGTATTTATTTATAAGTTTTCACATCTATAGTGTGGTAATAAGCACACTCGTTTTTATAATTTCTTTTCTATTTTCCTGCATTGAAATAAGTGAATAGCAAACTAGTGTGCTGTAGAGTTTACTCCAATAACCTCTTATATTCCATTTGACGAAACGCAATTACGATATATAGCTGACCTCTTGTTCGCCTCCGGTGTGATATTCGAGACAATGTTTTCATACTCGTTTTGCGATCGCGTCGGCGAGGTCTCGACGCTGCCCCCGCACACCTTGTAGCAGACCATCTTCCCATTTATTTCACTGTAAAGATATACATTTATATTACATTACATACTAGCTGCGCCCGCAACTTCGTTTGCGTGGAACCTTATGTTCAAAACAGTGACTTAAGTAAAGCTAAGGTACTAAGGTAAAGCCATCTAAATGTATTAAGTCCATTTACTTATCTCTCGTACTTAAATCTCGTAGTCATTAAAATTACAATAACTTTTGATAGAGTGAACCGATTTTAATGAAACAAAAACAGCATAATAGCATGAGAATGTAATTCGAAGGCTGATGTAGCCAATAGTAACACAGATCTTTACGCTTTTGTACAATTACAAAAATACTGAAAACATGAAAAACGTATGTTCTAACCGATGTACGGTATGCGGCTACAGCGAGAGGCTGAGTTTATGTTGTTGTTCGCAATTTGCTAATAACTTGAATTTGCTAATAGTCTATTCTCTTAATTGCTAAAAATTATATCTCTGGCCTCTCGGTTCGCGATCTAATTGATAATTTGTTTTACAAACACACATCACCGCGAATTTGTGTTATATACGTGGAGCATCATGTGTTCTTGCAATGTTTGTTTTGAGATAATGCTTATTGCACACTGTTTAACTGTTTACAAACATTATCTTTCCGTCGTACCACAATACCTTTGCATTTAGTTTGATGTACTTTCAAATTATTTATTTGTTATATATTACATTACAACGCATTTAAAAAAATATTAATTTTTATATCAACAAACATGTAGTGCCAATTACAAAGTAATAATTATTACATTTTATGTAGTAACTATATTCAATTAATAGTATTGTATATTTAAGTTAATACTTTCTAGATATGACTGTGACTGGGATGTTAAGTGTTCTTGTGTTAAGTGTTAACCACAAACTCTTGGCGATAAAATATATAATCCGCTTAGAAGTATGCATAGTAGGAAGCGATCCGTCCAGCACGAATGGATCGATGGAAAATTGTAGCACTATGACTCTAGAATGTCATCTTTTATGCAGACTGGCTAAAACGCGTTATTTTATTTTGTAGCGGAAATGTCAATAAAACAAATGTAAAATCTAGTCTGTATAAAAAGCATTTATTTGATTCGTTACATGACAAAAAAAGCTTATACATTTTACCTGTTTTTTACGTTTTTGTAAAAAAACTAGAAATCTTATGAACGGCAAAATTTGGACTTCATTCTCGGTGTATAAAAACTGGAGATCTTAAAAAAAATGAAACATGTTATATGTACGATTATAATTCGGATTTAGCTGGTTTTGAAATATAACTACTCATTTATCTTCTTGCGTTTGAGAAATGTTCATTAGAGTGACTCACCCGGCCAGTATGAAGCCCTGAGGGGCGTTCCTCATTTTCGAGCATACGATCACGTCTGTGACCGGCGGGGAGGCGGAAGAGGCTGCGTGTCGGGATACACGGGTGCAGAGTCGGCGCTTCCCTGCGCGACCCGCCACACTGTACCCCGGGGGAGCGGCCTCCCGCTCTCCGACGACCACTACACCGTCCATCACGTAACCCGGCACCCCTGGAGTTCAACAATTGTACCCCTTAACAAGTCTTACAATTTATACAGTTATTTTGGTACATTAAATTCGTTTGTGCCTCAATAGATGGCGCTGAATAATATAGCTATATCGCGGTGGCAAAAGAATCCCCAAATTAATGACCTCACCGGTGCTTATTTACACATTTGAGTATCTACATCCCAGCAACTAAGGTCTTTCTGTACCTTGTTAATAAGTGTTTCTATCACCCAGTCGATATCGTTTAGATTGTCATAAAAATCGACTTCAGAAATATTGAAATACAAGCAAAATTCGATCGACGTTTATATAAACTCCCCTATTACCCTAACAAGAGTAACAAGTAGTGTCACTAATCCGGCACTTTAGTAGTCCGATACGTCCTATAATCCAGTACCCTACGCTTCCATTCCTACTTTCGTTTCGTGCTTGTGCACCGGTATCAGTATAACATCCAAAATTTCTATACTATCGAATAATCCGAACATTCCAATAATCCGACACCCACTGGTTTTCAAAGTCCCGGATTGATGAGACTACTTTATTTATATATCCATGTGTTATCTAGACTCGTGACACCCCTCTCGTCAGCAAAAGTAAGCGGCCTACCCCTTAGCCCTCTCCACCCATACCTTAGGTTAGCATTGGCATGGTTTTTATTAAACTTTTCGGAAGTTTTTATATGAGTTAAAAAATAGCGACAAGTAAATGTTGCTAACCTAACCGATTTCCAGACCCCTCCTCCTCAAGTCATAAAAAACAATTGAATCATAAACCGAAGGGCATTTGATTTCTTTGGTGTTTATTTAATACGCAGAAGGTCCATCATCATCAAAGAATGCGTATACAAGAGACTAATGTAAAAAATCAATACATTCAAAAACACCATATCAATTCAATTTTTCGTCAACTGAGAGGAAGAGTCTTCAATTACATTTATTGGGGTATAATTATTTAAACGGTTCGTTAGATCATGTTTAAATATAAACTTGGCGAAGGAAGTCTTTATGTTCATTTTTCCTGTTACTTGGCGACATTTGTATTACTGTCAAGAATAAACATTAAATATAAAATTCATAAACGACATAAGTCATCGTCACATCAGCCTGTAAGAAACCCACTGCAGGGCTATTAAGGTCTCTTCCCCTTGGAAGCTATGGGCATAATCACTACGCCGCGCCGGCTCAAGACGTACTCGCGATTTCAAACTCTGAGAAATCCACAGTTCTATATTTTCTCACCTATACGGCTAGTACTACCAGAACATCTCTCGGGTAGCTCTCGATGTTTTAAATGAATAAATGTACGCGATTTTCGACAAATTTGTTGGTACATCTCCGAGTCTCTCGATGTTTTAAATGAATAAATGTACGCGAATTTCGACAAATTTGTTGGTACATCACCGAGTTCGAATCTGCGAAGATGGAAATAACATATCTGCGATATATCCACTCGGCCACCACGACTTCTCATAAGGACGTAAGATTTTTTTAAATTTGTTTATTTTTTATTTTTGGAAACCAATCTTCTAGTAGAGTAGATAATGATAATACAAGTTTCATACGATCATTTCAATGAACTCACAAAATGGTGGCCGTCTGATTGTGTATAGAGTGAATAATTTAAAAAGAAAAATAAACATTGGTTTTTAACATTGATGCTAATAACATATTCGAGACTCGATAATTGGCATCGAAGGAAAACTTCGAACTTTCTGTCCGTATGTTATTTTTTCAAATCATCCATCGTCATTGCAGATTCAAGTCTGTACCTATGTATGATACAAATGATAAGAATGTAAATCTAAAGTGTCTGTGTTTTTTAGATTTTTATAGAAAAAATTGTTGCCGGTGTCTAGGAATAAGTAATAAAATATATTTCTATCAATATTAGAAACGTCTGTCCGTCTGTTTATATGAACACGCATCACTGCTAAAATACTGTGTTAATGATAAAACCTCTTCAAGAAAATCGATAAAGAATATCTTTCAGTAACATTTAGTCTGTGTTTCATTAAAATCGGTTCATTCTATCAAAAGTTATTGTACTTTTAATGACGACGCGACTTACATACGAGAGAAAAGTAGATACGTAAATGGACTTAATACATTCAGGTGACATTATTAAATCGCATCGTTTTTTTACATAATGTTTTACGCGGAAGAAGTTGCGGGCACCGCTAGTCACACATCCATATCCACAACAGGACGACGAATAATAACTGAACTCCTACTCGAAAGCCAGTTGGGATAAATAAAAGATGATTGCTCTATTAAGCTGGGAATTTTAAATGGGCGCATTCGGTTGCAAGTGACAGCGACGAGACGCGTCGCGTAGCCCGATTTAATCTCACTTAACACGATGTGATAGTATGACGTAGTTTTATACGAGTCGTATACACGGCTTTACATGCATGTTATGTTACTTCTTGTATTGAATATTTTTTATGAGAAATAGTTGAAATACACGAACGACTCATCGACACTGAAAACCAAAAGAAAAGGGAGTTCTAATAGTTTTTACTTAATCAAATCATTCGAATAATGACGTCAGCCTCCC
Source organism: Antheraea pernyi (assembly GCA_015888305.1). Taxonomy (NCBI): domain Eukaryota; kingdom Metazoa; phylum Arthropoda; class Insecta; order Lepidoptera; family Saturniidae; genus Antheraea; species Antheraea pernyi. Next base: position 458,734 of record MU158769.1, on the reverse strand, counting down.
AGAATTTTCCACCCTCCTAAACAGAAAGGTACATAAGCGCATCAAGGTGCATCCGAGTTGAGTTCTATTCTAGAAATCGGAGCGAATACAAAGTGTAGTGTAATTGTACAATCGGTAAAATAAATAACATAAATACCTTATTTACGAAAAAACACTAAAGAGCCGATTTTGCAGTTTACCGATCTCAGATACATACAAACGTTCGTATTTTATATAGACTAGATTTGAGGCCATCCGATTGCATAATGATTTTGGTGACAACCGCGAGCCGTGACCTTCCTCTGTCTGTCGTTCACTGTCATTTATTGTAAACGATTTCTGAATCAATTACGTCGAGCATATCTAGGTTTATTCTATTGATCGATCGAGTGACCTCCACGAAATAAGTGGACGCCATTGATATATGTTAATGTTATATTCGAAACGAGTAATTTGAAGTATCATATAGATATAATACGTCAAACTATCACCAGCAAATAGCCCAGGAACAGTGAATAGGTTAAGAAGTAATAGGTTAGCATGGTATGGGCATGTCATGAGGAGAGATGAAGACCATGTATACTAGAAAAGCTTTGAGTACATGAAGGTCGATGGATATAAAGAGTGGAGGAGGACCGAAAAAGGTATGGACCGTGTGAAAAATGATGTGTGTAAAAGGTGTGATGACTGAGATGACATCTGATAGGCGAGCGTGGAAAAGGAAAACATGTTGTGCCGACCCTACTTAGGTGGGATAAGGGTAAGAAGATGATGATATATCTTTTTAATCAAAAAGAGATTTAATTTACGTTTATCGAGTTTTCAACAAGAAGTAAATTAACGTTGCAATAACAATACGTCAAATTCAACAGCCACTTCAATACTAGAAAAATTACGAAAATAGATGACTGTTCTCTGTTTGATTTGAACTTGTGAAAAACTTAATCTCCGAAGATAGTTAATGAAGTGAAGTGAAATGAAATAGATCGATGTTTTAATAAAAAGTAATTATTTTATTTTTAAAAAAGCATTAATTCATATTTATATCATTTTATTGGGAATAATATACGTAGTTTTATCGGTGACATTGCGACTTCATTTAGTTTAACGTTAAATATTATGTGCATTATGCTGTTACTCTGTCTGTATTGAATTTATTTTATAACATGTTTATATACAAATTTCTTCTGTCCGTGTGTATGTCACTGAACTCCTCCTAAACGGCTGGACCGATTTTGATGAAATTTTGTATGCGTGTTCCAGTGGATCCGAGAATAGTTTAGATTCACAATTGAACCCGGTAGGTGGCGCTGCGGTTGGCTTTTAGGAAATTTTATTTAAGATACTTAACAGGACAACATCCGCATGGACCGCTAGTATTTTATAAAAAACTGAATTAACTACGAACTTATTTTAAAATGCACGTTTAAACGTATTTCTGTTATAACACTGGTGATATTTTCTACAACGACCAAATAGCAATATAATTATTACACCACTTATCCTTAATTTTAGAATTGACTTAAAGCGTTTAATTTATTTTTAACATAAATTTAAGTCGAACGTGTAAATATGGTCAAACTTTAAACGCATTTTCCCACAAAATTAAATTTTTGGTTACTTCTTTTTTATTAAAGGTGCGACGTATTAAGAAAACAAACGCAGACAAAACCTCGGGCGGATGTTAGTAGTGTTTATATTTAAATCATAGGTATGACTAAGAAATGACGCATTTCCTTGCAGAATGACGTAGTATATTAATAATTTATTTACATATTAAGGTTAAATGTGTCCACACTTTGTCGTGAATAAAAAGGATGGGAAATTAAAGAGGTCATAAAACTCTGATATCAAGGATGCAGACACCGTGTGGGTTAGGGAGGCTCTACCTGTAGACGGTATGGAACAGCTTCGACCAATATCTCTAAATAATAATATCACCCCTTAAGAGTCCCATCCCACCAAATCGGGGGTGATGCTGCGAACAAAGGGCAGAAGGATGCAAATCCACGATAGCGTTTCACATGATATAGTAGCACCGACACCTGTGTCTACTTATACCGACATGACTGACGACGTAATTAAGTAGATTCATCCATCGGGCCGTGGACGCTCCGGCGTGAGTCATTGTGAATTATAATTTTAAAATGGCTATAAACTAAAATCAGTACATAGTATAAAACAAAGTGCCACATCTGCCACGTCTGTCAGTCTGTTCGTGGTAAACTTAAAAACTAATAAACGGATTTGCATGCTGTTTTCACCAGTAGGTAAGGCGATTCATGAGGAATGTTTAGGTATATAAATTGTCAAGGTTTTTTTTCTATTATCAGGGCTAGATAACGTTCCACACCTACGTGTTATTCAAATAACTCGAAATTAGCGTCCGTTAAGCTCTATGGATTTATGTAAAAATCGCCGATCCACTAGTTCGTAACGCATAATGATTTTATAAGTTAGACATAACTGAGCATTAAAAAATAATATAATCTTTATTTATTTGTAAAAAATAAAAACCAATTTCACTAAAATAAATAAATGAACAAGTAATATTATTTAATACTGATCGATAAGTATTTACCATTTAACCTATAAACAGGAAACTATCCAAAAATACACGACCGGACCACAAAAGGTTCATATGACCTTAGATAAAATAATTTAAACAACTCATTTCAAACAGTATCGCCGCGCCGTGACCTAATAATCTTGGTATTTGTAGTCGTACACTCAACATATCACAAGACGACGTCGCAACAGTTGGCAGATAACGGACAACGGGCGAGTGTTCAACAAAGCATTGCATACAGAGCGGCCGGTTATACCCAATTAATACTGTTAATTAAAGCTTGCAGGCATATTTTTTTCTAACTTACTAACGCTGTTGGCTTGAAGGACCCCTACAGTTTCACCGGACTTTGTAGGGATACTTTGAGTTCCGTAGGAATGAATTTTTGCAGTGAAAAGAAACGGATTTTTTTATTAACACTTAATAATTAATTAAGTTTCAAAGTCAAAAATAGTTTAAATTTAGGTTCTAAGAAGAGATTTATAATCGTCGAAACTAACATCGTTTCAGAAAACAAACCAGTCACTACTCTACCCACTCTACGGTCATATACGGGCTCGCGGACTTTGCTTATCATAGATTCCATGCTCTATACTATATTCCTAATGTTCTCGAAATATATACAAAGAGATCGAGAGAGTTATTAATTGATGCATTAATGCCCGGTTCCTGAAGTACTTTAATTGTAGTTTATTATCTGTTCAATAACGTTATGCGTTTCTGAACATACTATCGTACGATAAATGTCAGTAAAACTCAACCATTTGACAGTTTTTCTTATGAATAACTTTGTTGAGTCGATAATTATTGGTAGGTTAACCGAGTATCTCAGAAACCGGGCATAAAACATTTTATTTCGATCACATCCATATTTTTAACATTTTTATTGCATCTTCGAAAACAGATAAAAGTCACACGGCCCAAATTCTAGCGAATAAGGCGGATGGTCTAACATTTTTGCGAGCTTCTTATTGTTCAAATGTGTGGACTTTTAGGCACCATTTTGACACACACTTTTTGCATTTTAAAACTGTTGTGTACAATTTTGATATACAAGCCTTTATCAATTCCTACAGTTTTAGTAATTGCGTATTGCGCGAATACTTAACCGATGGTCAAATCGAATCAGATTAATGACATTTCGATATTGTCATCCGCTTTTAATGTGGTAGGGCGCAGGCGTGAATAATCTTCAACGTCTTTTCAGCCATCTTGAAAACGTTTAATACAAAAACATGTGCACGTAATAAACATTAATTGCCATACACATTTCTCATTCAATTATAAATTTCAATAGCCGGTTTGTCAAGTTTTATGTTTGTTTCAAATTTCTACCACTCAATATTTTTTTGGCCAAATAAAAAGAAAACAACTCCTTCAGAAACAAAGAATACAGCTTTAATGATTTGTTTATAGCGACAAGTATTTGCATTTGAAAGAGAAAGCTTCACACTAAATAACCGTTACTAACATTTGAGGCATGCCGACTTCTATAGCGAAGTCAATTTCATTAATAGCCACACCTCGTAAATATGTTATCTAAATCATCTTCTGTGCCCCATAATTAGATGTTAAATTAGACATTTAGGGGCATGGTGTGATGATAGATATAAAATGAGAGGGTGACTGTCCTCATAATTCCTTGAGAACAAGCGAAATGAAAATACTCGACCAGTTGGATAGCAGGATTCATAAAAACAGATAAATGGAATAACGAAACGAAAAATATAGAGTAATAAACAAGAATTCGTGCTCTTGGTTCATTAATGTCTTAAATTAAAACACAAACACTGGATACGTAAATGATATTATGTTCAGGTGAGCGGCTGAGATACGTGCAATAATGAGATCTTGCACGAGATTTAGTAATACATGAGTTATTTCAAATCGACATGTGTTGGTAATTTCATTTGAAAATCATAATAGTGTTATCGTAAATTATAAGTAAACATACCATTCAGTGCTACAATAAATCCGACTTTACGCAAACACATTTTATTGCTCCTTCGTAGTAGTAATGGAAATTAATTTAAATCTGTATGAATCATGGTCTGATCACCGATCATACAAGCCTACACAAAACCGTGCTTCGATATTGTTCATTGGATATTACAATTCCGATTAGGAATTGGAGCGAGGGGCGAATGAAAACTGCCTCAAGGGTGCTAAAGTGGCCTTACTTCGGGTTGTAAATACCGCTGATTTGTATCATGTAGTGTAGTGTCATGTAGTGGATTTTATATTTTATTCATAATCTTGTGTTATTGGGCTCTATATTCTATACTATTGGTGGTATTTTAGAGAGAGACGAACTTCTTAGCATTCCATGGATTCACGGTGCGGGTGCCGGGTCCATCGTGTGGCCGAGGGAGAAACTCAGAGCAGTTCCCAGGACTTGCGACCCACGTGTAGGTTTAAGGAGGCCCCCTTTGAGATGCGCATCAACGCTTACCTTCACTGCTCGAGTTTCCCGCCCTGCCTATCCAAATTTGGTAGGAACCTGTTACTGCAGCCTTTGATATTCGTTCTAAAATAGAACTTACTGAGGTTCTCGACAGGCCAAGGTCCTTCAGAAGGTTATAGAGATATTTTGGTGGTATACTTCTCGCTTCTACTTCTACCGCGTATAAATTAACCACATAGCCATTTTTTTTAATGTATAGTTTGGTTATTGTACACAAGTGGATGGGAAATAATATCACGGAGCATAGATTCTGAGACACCACAAAAACTCCTTGGAAAGTTGTAACAAGGCGACGACCATCTTGTTAGTTCATCGAAATGATCGCAAGAAACTTGTAATATCACTTTATCTTACTTACTTTAATATTACTTAATCAACAATGACAGTATTACTCTAGTAGATTGTTTGGGAAAAAAAAATCATGCATGTGTAGGTACATACATATTGCGTCCTTGTAAGGCACGAACGCATAAATGTATTTGGGAATTTGGGATTAAGTTATGAAAGGAATCAAAGAGGAAATCTACAACGCTTTTGATTACACGTAAAAAATACTCGATTATTTCGTAAATCCTTTTTAGCTAGTTAATTAACAGACGATAAGGTTAAAAAACAAAGCTAATCATTCATGATTTACCATTTTTATTGCTTGCCGCCGAATTTAATTAAAGAGCGAAGTTATAATGAATTACACATGGAAAATTTTGCCTGTGAATAGTGATAAAAGATGGATTTAAAAAAAAAGGAGTGGATGGGTCGTCCGCTTAGAACAGTGGTTGGCAAAACGCGGCTCTTTCTCTCCTTCATTGTAGTTCTTAAAAAATGTTTAGTGCATACACGGAATATTATTAATTTACTTGCCTTGAATGAGACAAGTGTTATAGTCTACCTTCGGTACCGCCACGACACATCCGAGAAGCGAGATTACAACGCGATCGGAAAATTAACACTCGCGCCACCGTATTAGAGATACATTAATTCTATACATAAATAAGAACAATTATATAGAATTTATGTATTCATTACATTGATGATTTACACGCAATTCTATGTCGAAATTATTGTTAGGTGAAACTGCATGTATCAGGCAACAGCCCAAGCCGAGGTGTGCCGTGCCTCCTTGAGCTAGTTGTCAAATAAAATCGGCTGAGTGCCTTCAGCGCTCGCCTTAGTAGTCCGGTTAAACTGTTAAGACTTTGCTAGATCAATAGCGTAGTAAATTCGAGGAAAAAAAAAGGCGAATCTGCTCGAATAGATAGTCAGAATACCTACAGAGTGTTAATTGGCTTCCCTATACTGCTGTAACACGAGTTGTTTTCAAAATGCAAGCTTACAGAAAAGAAGCACAATTTTAAAAAGAAACAATAGCGCTGCTAGTCGCTTGCAAAAAAAAGACATTTATTAATGGCAAGTTCCAGAGTGTACTTTTAATTATTACTATGTTTTAGTCTAAGTTTAAAAAAAAAGCTTTTTAAATAAATTTCAAACCATTGTTTATATTTGATTCTATTGGATGACGAATTTGCTGACCCAGTGGTTTACAAGTAGCACACTTATTTCGTTTATCTATTTTCAGTGCTAAAGGTCATTAAAGAGTTGAAGGCTTCGTACGTTCCCAGCCCCAAGCCTCTAACGGACTCAGCATGGACTAAGATAATTTGAAGTGCGTTGTGATTTAAACGGCTATTGTCGTACTGAGCGTTGTTGGGGGTACAAATCCCACACGTGACAATAATATATGTGATATATAATTGGTTATTCTGCGTCGAGTGCACTTTATTCCCATTAATTGTACGTTTTAAAGTTTCCAGCGATATATTAAGGTATAATTGTCATATTTAATTTGGCATATGATTTACATATAACGTTAAATGAAAAAATCTTGGTTTTATTTTTACTAACTGTTGCTATCCTTTCCAAAAATCGAGTTTGAAGAATCAACGCTGCGTAAATTGCAACGTAATTTTTTATATATTTTTCAACGAATTCTAAATATTAACGTCGTTCTAAATATTATGCCCTTTATTACTCACTGTTTATAACATTAGGTTCCACGCGAACAAATAATATTTAGAACGACGTTAATATTTAGAATTCGTTGAAAAATATATAAAAAATTACGTTGCAATTTACGCAGCGTTGATTCTTCAAACTCGATTTTTGGAAAGGATAGCAACAGTTAGTAAAAATAAAACCAAGATTTTTTCATTTAACGTTATATGTAAATCATATGCCAAATTAAATATGACAATTATACCTTAATATATCGCTGGAAACTTTAAAACGTACAATTAATGGGAATAAAGTGCACTCGACGCAGAATAACCAATTATATATCACATATATTATTGTCACGTGTGGGATTTGTACCCCCAACAACGCTCAGTACGACAATAGCCGTTTAAATCACAACGCACTTCAAATTATCTTAGTCCATGCTGAGTCCGTTAGAGGCTTGGGGCTGGGAACGTACGAAGCCTTCAACTCTTTAATGACCTTTAGCACTGAAAATAGATAAACGAAATAAGTGTGCTACTTGTAAACCACTGGGTCAGCAAATTCGTCATCCAATAGAATCAAATATAAACAATGGTTTGAAATTTATTTAAAAAGCTTTTTTTTTAAACTTAGACTAAAACATAGTAATAATTAAAAGTACACTCTGGAACTTGCCATTAATAAATGTCTTTTTTTTGCAAGCGACTAGCAGCGCTATTGTTTCTTTTTAAAATTGTGCTTCTTTTAAACAGTGAGTAATAAAAGGCAGCGACTTTGTTCGCGTGGAACCTAATGTTAAAAACAGTGAGTAATAAAAGGCAGCGACTTTGTTCGCGTGGAACCTAATGTTATAAACAGTGAGTAATAAAATCTTCGAAATATATTAAGTCCATTTACTTATCTACTTTTCTCTCATACTTAAGTTGCGTCCTCATTTAAGTTACAATAACTTTTGATTAGACCAAACCTTTTTTTTTTCGAACTGACTACGCTATTGACCAAGCAAGGTCTTAACAGCTTCACCGGACTACTAAGGCGAGCGCTTAAGGCACTCAGCCGATTTTATTTTGACAACTAGCTCAAGGGTGCGCGGCACACCTCGGCTTTGGCTGTTGCCTGATACATGCAATTCGCGACCTATGTAAGCTAACCTAAGCTAAGCTAACTATTCATACATATATGAGTTGTTGAAACATATATGTGTACCAAGCATACATACCTCAACAACCCTTATATATATTTCGTATCAGATAATATTCTAAACCATTTCAGTTTGATAAGGGGAAAAAATAAAACCCTTCCACCTGCATGTGTAACCTTGTATGCGTGCACGTGTGTGGAGGTGATATGTGTAATGTTGTCGCAGTGATGTAAGATTTTGTGTCACTGTATCGCGCGAGCAGCGTACTCAAGGGCTCCACGCCGAGGGAACGGACCTAGGCTTGAGCTACTGCCGAGGGGGGCCTAGTCTGGTTAGACCAAACCTATTTTAATGAAACAAAGACTAAATTTTACTCGAAGATATGCTTTATCATTTACTTGAAGAGGTTTTATCATGAGCGCAGTATTTTAGCAGTGATGCGTGCCCCAATAACAGACAGATAAATAGGCAGACATTTCTTAAAATGATGAAAATGTATTTTATTACTAATTCCTTGACAACGCGACAATTTTTTTCATACAAAGTCTAAAAAAGTACAGACACGTTAGATTTACCTTCTTATGATATGTATAGAATAGAATAGATGACATCAAACATAATTCTCATGTATTAAGATACTCTGAGATGGAAGGATCTATGATTTACCTGACATTTATCGCCATGTTTTGATCAATTTCAACTACATCTTCATTAAATCTAGTTCATGTATTATTCTGGTGTATACGCTAGAATAATACTCAAGGAAAACAATTTGATATGGACTCATACAGATGCATGTTAATTAGAATCCTAGAGCTGCGACCGTGAACAATGTTACGTGACAGCGTGTGGTCGCGTTCAGTACGTCACACGAGCTTATTGATTCGTCATCGAATTATTACACGTTTGTATAGAATTCAACTTTTTCTATTACACACTAGACTTTCAATCCTTCCTAAAATTTGTTATATTCTATATATCTCTTTATATCTTGGTAAAACGTTACTTAATAACTTTGCGTTGGATAGATTTTTTTTTAATGAGACAAATATTGTAATTTAAAGTCCTCTGCCACGTTTGTTTTACTGTTTGCGATAAACTCAAAAACTATTGAACGGATTGCCATGCGGTTTTCACCAGTAGATAAGGTGAATCATGAGGTAATTCATTCCACCCTCCCATGCTTACGTATATATTTATATAAGTATTTTTTATCTGTTCTGCTTTCCTTATTGAATCATAGACTGCAGTTAACAAATCTATAAAGTAATAAGGAGTTAAGTAACACTTGACTGATCCAATGTCAACAAAGTCTAGAAATAAAGAAGTTTATAGTCTATAGAGAAATTAGCTTAAAATTGTTCGCTACTAGGTCGATGGTAGACAGCTTGCTTCACATCCAGATACCCTTATTCCTTATGTTATCAAAAATAAGCAAATGAAATCTCTCGCCCCTCTTTAAAATAGTGCTTACGTAAATACTTAAATGACTCACATAGTAAAACTACAGACTCGCCTATACGATTATGTGCTACATCAGAACAAAAAAAAATTGTAGACATACCTTCCGACTTCGATAAACATATGTAATGGCTCGGTTTCTTCCCGAACAATCCATTCTGCCGTAACAGTCCCGCGTCGGCGTCCTCGTCATACGTTCGACTGACCGCCCAATAGCCAGTCGGACATTTCGCCACTGTCTCCACAATCTGTAGTGACAGGAGTGGCCTCTCATCGGGCAGCGCGCCACCGAGAGCGCTCAACACTTTGGACATCGTTTACTATGTTATCATGATACGGTTTCTCAGTCTTCAATGATATTGCACTACGTAAAACGAAATCAGTCTCTTATTGAGCAGCTGCAACAAATTAGAACACGTTTTATTTTTGGCAACAAATCTTCTAGATTATTACGGCCATTATTGAGTAAGTAATAGTACTACAAGTGTCCTGTGATCATTTCCATGTTGTAACAAGACGGTGGCTTGCTTGTTAGAACTTTACATGGAGTGTTTGCGTAGCATGTCAGAATTCATGCTCCGTGGTATTATTTCCCATCCACTTCACGTATGCACACTAACCGAAGTATATTATGTAGAACACCATCAATATTATAAAATATAAACTCAAATAACACAAGAATATGAATAAAACATTATATCCACTAGAATGTTTAGACTTACGCCTTAAAACAATGCACTTTATCATCAACAAACCATGCAATATTAGTAAACAGGTAATATAAACCACATCAGAATTGTAAATAATTCTGTATTCAGTTACATAGATCACCAATGTAGCAACTGTTAGCTATTCTACAAATTGGTGTGGTAATGACATGTACAAACAATAATATTAAATGACTTTTACAAGTAGAATATGCTGAGTATACTTCACATTAGAATAACATTATTTGCATAATGTTGTACCATAATATATCATCATAGGAGTTTTCCTTTTAGTTAAAACAAATGGCTAACAAGGCATTCAGTATGATCTAAAGTGTAATAACTTGAATTGGTTCCATCCCATGATCATTTTTAAAGTTATATTTTGTTTTAAATAATTTTCATCTAGTGATGACAGACTAAGATCCCGCAAAAACTTCTAGAACAATTGAAGAACGGACAGCTAAATTACCCGGCATGGGTTAAGGAATAGGACTGTTAAAAAAAGGATCTGCAAAGACAACAGTAACACCCCTGGTATTGCAGTTGTTCATAGACGACGGTACCTACTTACCATCTAGGTGAACTGTCTGCTTTTTGGCAGTGTTGTACACTTTGGCATAAAAAAAATCGTGCCTGTCTGGATCGTGATAACCATACAGCAATTACAACACTCATAATAGCGATACGCTTAAAAGAATCGCATTCCGAGATCAACTAATGTGTATCAGCATTCAAGCGAGGTGTTAGATGCTAGTACGCGGCATTTAATTATCACATCGGGGAAAAGAAATAAGATAGTTTTTCTTTGGTTTTTAAAAAGTTATCTCTCTCGCACAGTGCAATGAATGCGATAGACAAAGAGAACCCTATACGAAACCAAATTTAGCCGACTACCTCGAATGTGTCCCAGACATGCCAAATCAAAAGCCAGGTACAATAACTGATATGACCGCTATCACCAAGCACATGACAATTCTCTTTGCTTTCGTCATGTTTCAGAATTAACTAGTGTTAATACTTTATTTATAATTATCAAGACTATCACACATATTACCCTCAATTTATTGTGCTGCTAAAAAATCATCATAATCATTTTAGGTACAGGAAAGTTCAAACACAATAATGATTTCCAAAAGTCATTGTATATTAACAGTAATTTTTTTGCACTGGCAAACTCAAAACAAGAATATTTAAATAGTCGGAGGTTGAGTAGTATTATAAAAGCTTCTACATGTGGCAGGACCAAAAGGAAACAAGGTCACTTGTAAAACAATTCGAAATTTAGATAATAACTATGATAAGATACATGTGAATTCCCTATGTATCAAACAAATGTATCAGCAAACCATAAATGTAATAATGCGGAAATCTTGGAAAAGCAAATTACAACATTTGTACATTACAGGCACTGATAAAACAAGACTAAGAAACTTTATCAGTATTTCTATGACTCAGGTTTAATCTATTCTTTCCAATATTTATTTTTATTTGATTTTGATGCATTATTGCATATTTCCATTGTGTAAATATTTCACTATGTACCTTATTACATCAGATTAAGAAAATCATTTTATTCTATGATAATTCTGATTTTAATTATAGATTTATTTTATTTATAATAAAAATCACCCATATAACAAATAGAGTATTAATAAACATACAGTAATACTTCTTATCTAAAACATTCATGAGGTGATTTGTTATCTAGCTTACAAAAGCAAAATTAAACACAAAATCCAACAGTCATCTAGAATGAATAGTACATCCATTGCATTATAAATGTCTTATGAAATGAATATTTAGTCTTAAGCATTAAAACAATGCACTTTATCATCAGCAAAACATGCAATATTAGTAAACAGGTAATATAAACCACATCAGAATTGTAAATAATTCTGTATTCAGTTACATAGCCAACCAATGTAACAACTGTCAGCTATTCTACAAATTGGTGTGGTAATGACATGTATAAAGAATAATATTAAATGACTTTTACAAGTAGAATATGCTGAGTACTTCACATTAGAATAACATTATTTGAATAATGTTGTATACATAAACTGTACCATAATATATCATCATATGAATATTTCTAAACTCCTTTTAGTTAAAACAAATGGCTAACAAGGCATTCAGTATGAACTAAAGTGTAATAACTTGAATTGGTTCCATCCCATGACCATTTTTAAAGTTATATTTTGTTTGAAATACTTTTAAAACCTAATTAAATGTGTTTAATTAAATTTGTTACTATATTACCTATATACATTAGTAGTTTACTCAAGTTTATTAAATAGAAACATAAAACCTTGGCTGATTTTCATTTATAGTAATTTCTTGAATACTCCTTACAAAAAAAGGAATTATAATTTTAACTGGATTCTCAAAGGTATTAATAAAATGAGTCAATTGTTAATATTATTCAAATAATATATAATAATTGAATTTAAATGAAATTTCCAAATTAGTGTCTCTATACTTTAATAGTGTTATTTGATACCTAATAAAATGTCCAACAAGAATTGTCTTGTAATGTTCATTCAATAATCTAATCTTTTGTGATGTTTAAAAATTTATGAACTGCAATATATTTAAAAATTATTTCCTACACTACTGTTAACATTGGTGGAATGTATTCATTTTAAAGAGTCAAATTATAAGAAGATTCTAATTGAAATATAACCTACTTTTGGTTTAAAAAAAAATACTCTACTAGTTGAATTTACACATAAACATTTGCATTATAATAAAAATACCTGGTAATTGAAATTTAATTCACATTGTTGATTTATTATGATTTTACATATTTATGCTGAATACTAATATATTTCAATATTTAAAATTTTATACCTTGTTTTAGATGGAGGCAAATTTAACTTTTTTTTATTATTTGTAAAGTCGTTTTTATTAATACTTTTATTTTAAAATTATAAAACAAGTTAAATATAAATCTGAAGATATGATTGCAATGTTGATATCACTTTTTATAGAGTAAAATTACAAACCTGGAATTTGTGCTAGAATCCAATATAACAACAAACACGCCTAGCAATCTAGTTGTCACCATAAATCAATCTATAACTTCACTATGAAAAAAGTTATCCTATTAAAACTATTTTCAGATTTACTATGACAATTCGTTACGCACGCCAACCGGCTTGGCACTATTCCAGAATATAGTGAGGAGGCGCACGTCCGTGCATCTTCTCCGGTGCACAAAATACAATTAACTTTTAAATACAATGGTACACCAGTCAGACATGCGACTTATCGCGAGCAATGACCTCTTGTGGATCAATTACAGCTTCTATTAATTCCCATTTAATAAACTCACCGTAATAATAACATCACGCGAACAAATTCCAGCTGAAACCTAGACCTCTTTAGTTTGATTTTATCAAACAATGAACATCACACACATGAATAAGATATTGTAATAAACTGAATGAATGCAAACGAAATTAGCCAACAGTATTTTTACATATACGATTATATCACCACATACATATTTTTGAGTATACACAAGAAAGACGTACTTTTATGATTAGTAAAAATAAAATTTAAAAACAAAAACCCTTGACCTCATAAATGACGTAAAATATTTCAATTATTTGTTTTTTCTTTTCAATTATGAAAGTTATCGGATTCAACTCCTTTAAGCAATACTAAAAACATTCTATTGCCATTCGGTGTCGCCAATGTAAATTAGTCCTTTTTTTAAAATTAACGTGGGGATATCCATAATGGATACGCCCACGGGGGAGAGAGTGGGTTATGTCCGACTCCCACGGACTAAAACCCCCACGGTGTACCTACAAACCGTAATGTTGGGGCGGCAAGGTATCGAAATTTAAATTAGTCCAAACATATTATACTTTGTTTAATAATTCCATGCGACATTTGACTAATATTAATAGTCAACCGATTCAGATCAACATGATTTTTTACATCTCTTTTGTTTTGAACTATATAACTATTATAAAATAATACTCTACAATTTTCTTTTACGTATACAGTGATAGTTACTCCAGCCATAATTATTACTCAAGTACCCACTTACAATAATCATCCAAGAGTGATAAATTTTTTTCGACCTAATCCTATTGGATTGATGAGCTTTCACAGCTAGCAAGTTCAAACTTATCTAAAATATTGACGTCATAACTTCTTATAAATTGTTCAACGCCGACTGCACGCACGAAAAAGCATGATTCATTGTCACGTTCCGTCTGAGCCTAGCGTGCAAGGGAGAGCGCGAAACAAGCGATAGAGAGGCGCGATCGACCATAGCGTTCGGCTCGTGACGCATCTATCTACATATAGAATAATTCTATTCAAGTCATAAAAGTATGCAATTTTTCATCAATGTTTTCTTATGACGTTATCACGCAAAATTATCATACGTAAATCGACTTTACAGGCAACCAATTTTTATTTTTCCGAACCACATTAATTTTACAGAAATGTGTTATGAGGCCATATTTAATTTTTAGTGGTCCGGTGAAGCTGTTTTGAAGTCAGTTCGAGAAAAAAAGATACTATATTTCTAAAATTTATTCCGGAGCCATTCGCGAACTTCCGTGTCGTGATTTGCTCAAATTGCCTGTTTTTGTAATATATATATATATGGTGTTGGCCTAAGCTGCTAAATTTCAAAATAAAAATAATACAGACTAATCTTTCAGTAGCAATATTTTTAATTGGTTAATCTTGTATAATGGGAATGTAGCAAAATTTAACGTGCTTATATATACATTGATGTGTAGTGTAATATCATATTTCGTTAAATTTACAATTTTATAAAACACATACAATTTAAAAAAAAATTGTTATAATTTTAACATTAACTAGTAATAATCATTATGCAAAACTTTTATTCTAGGGTATTTTTAAGAAACCTGAAGATACACCTACAAGTATTTATCTACAAAATTTACATTTAAAATGAATAATATTTAATTTCATTTTATTACGAGAAGCATCAGCGGAAATAAAACAACCAACTTTATATAACATGTTTTTTTTTTATTATAGCAATATATAACATTAACTATACAAATTAATGCAGGGCATTCACAGTTTATCATATATCACTAACGCGTTACGCGAATGACCACAGGTTGGCCACTGGCTTGCCACGTATACGCTGAACTTCGAAGATATACCTACGAATCCAATTAAATTCAAAAAAAGCGTTTCGACATAATTACAAATAAATAATATAACAAATCTAAAAATTACAATGTCTATGTGGAAATACTTTCGATATTAATCATTTGTGATAATCGGGTACCGAATACTGTAGGATGACAACCCCATCGTTTAAAATAAGTGACTAACCGAGAACGGTTTATTTCTGAAACGTTATCTGTTTACAAGTTATGTTAACTCTAAATACATATATGCTGTTATTTATTTGAAGAATATTTTTGTTTTTTCCAAATGTTTTGTTGGCATTAGTTGAAGCCAAGTTTACTCACAGGCCTTACTGAGACCAATAAATGTGTGTAATGACTTTTGAAAAACTTAAACCTTCTTCATTGACTCATCCTCCAGTAGTATAGATGCTTATAACGACTCAAGGTGACGTTGATTTTTTAGGAACAAAACCAAAGTGAAGTTTGTTAATTTTTGCTTCGTGTTGCTACTGATATGGGAATTACCACTTTATAGGGTAATTTAAACGTTTCTTGATACAGGAAATATCCATTTAGTGTTATAGTATGATCATATTCATTGTACTGTCAGATTTATTCTAATACTTTGAAAGGGAGCGGCGTCGAATCCGCCGTGCCTGATGAAGAGCTGAAATACGGGGACACATCTGAAAGGTAGTTCCTTGGTAGTAGTCCCACGAGAAGAGCCAGCTTCGCCGCTATAGGAGCTTTTTCCGTGTCATCTATTATAGTGTCTTGATCTGGCATCATCTAAAATAAAATGTTAGAGACACAAGTCACTTGTTGATTCTCCTTTTCATATCTGTGATCCTCAAGTTTAGAGGTAGTATGGTATCAGGGTCAGATTAGCTGACATATCACGTTCAGAAGTGATAATAAATTAGTCATAGTGTCTCATCTTAGTGTGTTCCAGAATCAGTCAGTATAAACCCATTTACCAAGTGGCTTCTAGTGTTGTAGATTTAAGGAAAGGCATAATGATAGAGATTATTAACATTCTCGGCAGATACAACTCTTATAATAGATTCCTTACTATTACATATTATAACTGATTTCAGTAAAAAAATAATATATATGCAATATCTAGCAAGGGAATCTTTTCTTTTCTATTGGTGACACTGAGTGACAGGCTTAGCAATTTCAGGATATAGCTAGCAAGCACTACAAATGCTCAAACGTCATATCAATTACAATATATCTTAGAATAATAAACAAGTGTAATTATCTAAAGCTTTTTAAATTTATAACATCTCACAGTACCTTATCGACAATGTGTTTCTGAATGAGACCATCGGCTCCCACGTAAAATGTAGAGAAACCGTCATACCATCTGAAAAATAAGAAAAGTAAGTCCATTGTACCCTTTTGGTGATAGATCTACATGTTAGTGATGATGGCTCAGTTGATTCAGTGTTTGAACTCAATGTCGATTCCTTGTGACTTTCGGTTTCGGTGGAGGAAAACATGGTACGAAACTGTAGCATGGTGTTAGGGCATTTTTTAAAAACCTGTCTGTCTAGCTGCTACCCTCAAGATGACAATCTGTTGCCAAGAATCTGTTGGTGTGTCCTGACAGCTGTATTTGAGAGCCAGTCCCCCTGTAGGTTTAGCGTGTTTACCATCTTGGACCACAACAACATTTTACATCAGATGAGGTTGCACTGCACTGCATGCAATGCAAATGCACTGCTGAATGTAAAACTTTAACACTAAATGCGTGTAAATATCATTGCAACTAATTTGATTCTTGTTTTAAATTAACCAAGAGTTATGTTGCATTACAATTTTACAATTTCATTTAGCATTTTTTATGTAATTTATAATTTAACTAACGGGCCAGGCAGACAGGCAGACGTTGTCGCGCTCTGAGTATAAAAAAATTCTTGACAAATTATATACTAAAACCTTCCTCATTAATCACTTTATATAATGTAGTCCTAAATAATAATATTTTCCCTAAAATATTAAATGAATCTTTATAGTTTAGTTCTTTATTGTATTACAAGTATTTCAGTTCTTTATTGTATTACAAGTATTGAAAAAATTATAGATTATCTGCTTTCTTCATCATATCACTGGCTCAATCCTCAACTGAAATCATAGTTCCTGTGGAACAAACGCCATACAAAATATAATAAATCTAAACAGTATTAAAAAATAAATGCTAAACTCACAATGCTTGATCCTGCCAAACCTCTTTCATGTTCCACAATTTATACTTCCAAAACATGAAGAATACTTTAAGACCAGATATTCCTTTGATTCTCCACCGCATCCTGGAAAATAAAATAGGCTTTATAATTTATTTACAATATTTAATATACATTTATCAAAGACTGCATGCTTACATGCAGTCATTAAAGAATTTAGTTTAGGACTCCTCTGCCCTCTTACATGGTCTTTCTATTCCATAATTACTTATCGTTTTTTCTATATAAGTCTTTAATATTTATTTTACTTAGATTTATTTATATATCCATAAACAAATTCAGAATTTTAAATTAGTTATCAAAGTTCATTTCATAAATATATTCAGAATCTGTACATTATATTTGTTAGTTTAGGAAATTACACCAATGTGGTACAATAATAAAAGCAAAATAACTGAACACATTATCACAACACGAGTTGTACAAGGAAAATGGAATGAGATACAGACTCCATAAAAAATAACAGAACTAAAATTGGTTGCATTCCATTTAAATTAACAGTTAGCAAATTGTAAATTAAAGATACTTCTTAAATACAATACTACTAAGATCGTTGAGAGCTACCGAAAACGCTATATTATATTGTCAGATAAGAAGGATAATCAGTAATATAGTAAAAAAGCACTGATCACTATTTACTTGAAGGTGGTAGAGCCACGCTGTAGCTATTACAAGTTTCAGCATGGATGGGTCGGCTCGCCCCGGGGTAGTACCACCCTCTCACAGAACACCAACGTGAAGTAACAGTGCTTGCATTGTTGCTTTTCGTTTGGTCAGTGAGAGCGCCAGAGGCCCACTTCCTTTCGCCCATTCCCTTCCCCTTTCTCTACCCCTCCCCCATACACAGACTGGCAACGCACTTGCGACTCTTCTGGTGTTGCTAGTGTCTATGGACGGTGGCGATGACTTAACATCAGGTGACCCACCCGTTCGTGTGGCTCCTTTCGACATAAAAAAAAACATTTCATTAAAATTTCAACTCTGATTAAACTGGACCCTATAATACACATACTTAACAGAGGAGTCTTCAGGATGCGCAGTGATCTTCAATACTTCCAGTTTCACATAGGCAAACTTCAGATGCCCTATTGTTCGCAAAAGAGCCACTTGTCTCACATAAGGGAATAAGCCTCTGTAACAAACATAACATTTGTTAAATACATCATTGTGCCAATTCTATTAACATAAAATAATGCTGTAAACCAATATACGCAACATTTTAATATAATTATTGCTAATGCATCTTATTATTTCTTTGTGACCGCTGTCGTTCGAATGTGTTACAAAATAATATATACAACATGGCACATAATATTTGTTCTATGGAAAGAAGTCTATTTTATTCATGTTATAATATTGAAACTGAATTATTCAACTTAATATCTGTTATACCAAAAAAATATGTATTTAAGTTAGTTCAAAAGATTAAGTAATGTATTCAAACAATTTTTTTACCCATATTTTGTTAATAACTAAGTCAACGAAACTTACACACTTGTTTTTCCTCTTATATTATTTACAAAAACCATATCTGGATGGTAGATTGAGTAGTCCATGGGTTTAATAAATAAGTCTGGCATCTGAAATATAATTACATACATCATTAAAATTTAGCAAATCCAGTGCAAATATTTTACTGTTATTTATCCAGCATAAATATTATAAAATACTTTGATTTAAATTGCCATAACGTAAAATATACAATCTTATATTTGAACCACAACCAGGATTTACAATACCCATTGAAGATGTGTGAGATGTTATATAATATCTCATGCACCCATGACACAAGACATTTGGAACTGATCCCAAAACTCATGAGGAAACATCTGTTATAAGAAGCCTATGAGCATCTAAGACATTGAACACATTTCGTGTTCAAAATGACTATGTATACCTGCAATTTATCTCCATTGCAGTATTATAGGTTCAAAGTTAGGCGACTACAATCATTTCTCAGTATTGAACACTGTTTTAGTATGTACATACACCATCCTTTAATAATATCAAAATCATAAAAGTATAATAGTTAGGGAGTTAATTACTATACTATAAATTATTAGTAAGGGGTTATTCAGGTATTAGGTAAGCATTCATGACCCTGTTCTTGATTTGCTTATTTTTGATGACATAGGAGATGGGGTCCTGTGTGGTGATTATGTCAGCAATTTTTATTTATTTAAACAGAACAGATTAAAAAAGAATTATATAAATGTTTCTGTAAGCATAGGGGGCGGCGCCTAAGAACATTGCTTACTTTTGCTGACCAGGGGGGAGGGGGCGGTCACAATTTACAAAAATTCTGCTTATGTAATACTTAAAAGGTCCCAAATGGAAATAAATGAAGTCATTTAGAAGTTTAAATAAGATAAAATAATCTTACATTATCAGACAAAACATGAAACACTTTCATGAGTTGTTCTTCACTCGGCTTCCCATCGGTACTAGGTTTTGGCGCCGTAGCACTAGACGGAGTTGGTGTTGGCCCACGACAGTACGCGATAGCATTGCGTTCAAACTCTGACATACAAGTAGGTTCAATTTCCTATAACAATTATAAATGCATATATTATATACATTGTAGGGACACAAAGTGTGTTATTACTCTATGACAAACTTGTTGTAGCAGCCAGTCAGACAGTTACTGTTACGCTCGGTATGTGGATGTACATTTAAGTAGACGTAGTACGCATGGAATGAACTATTGTGCATGTTGTATATTATTCAATTCCCCAGAATTACCCATGCAACGAATACACAAGTACACGACACTTTAAGTAATACAGCAAAGAATTAACAGTAATACACCTTACATTATTTTTACATGTCACTTGCAGAAACGTATAATTTTTAAACATCTAAATCATTCAGACTTGATTTTATTATATTTTACGACAAGTTACATAGGAAAGTTACTTATTTTCAATTCGAATTTGACTCCCTTTACATATTTAAATTATATACTAATAAAGTTTAGTCATTAATTTTTATGGAGGAAAATATCTATAGGAAACATTCTGAACTAATTTTTAGGTAGGTGTTAATAAATATGTCATAGAAATAAATTATAATAACTCAAAGGATAGTCTAAAGCCCTTTATAGGAAAAAAAATAATACCCCCTCATTAGTGTTTTTTTTTTCATGTCATAGGTTACAAACGAACAGATGGATCACCTGATGTTAAGTGATCACCACCGTCCATAGACACTGACAACACCAGAGGAGTCGCAAGTGCGTTGCCACCATTTGGGGGAAGAGTTAGGGAAGGGAGTGGGAGAGAAGAGAGAAGAGGGAAGGGGAGGTGGGCCTCCGGCGCTCTCACTAACCGAACGAAACGCAACAATGCAAGCACTGTTGCTTCACGTCGGTTTTCTGTGAGAGGGTGACACTACCCCAAGCGAGCTGACCGATTCATGCTAAAACCAGTAATAGTTTGAGCGTGGCTGTATTTTAATCTGAAGGGTGTGGTTACCAACATAGAACTTGCAAGTAATATACTTCAACTGGGCTCGTTAAGTATTGATGACTTTAGTGAATTTTGTGCATAGATTTAAAGTGTATAAATAAATATACTTGAATGACCACTAAAGGTGGAAGAATGTAAGAAACAAAGCCCAAAAAAATGTAAAATATCAGTTCTCTATACATTTGAAATAATAGAAATTAAAGCAACTTTGAGACAACAAATAAAAATAATACAAGTTCCAATACAATATGCACTACATTTAGCGATGCAAATGACTTTTGACAATTTTTGTGATATTGTGCAGTGGCTCTGCCACACTGCTTTCATCGTCATTTAGTTCCACAAACTTCATTTAATGGTGGTAGAGCTACGCTGAAACTATTACTGGTTTCAGCATGAATGGGTCGGCTCGTCCGGGGTAGTACCACCCTCTCACAGAAACACCGACGTGAAGTAACAGTGCTTGCATTGTTGCGTTTCGTTCGGTCAGTGAGAGCGCCGGAGGCCCACCTCCCCTCCCCTCTTCTCCTCTCCCTCTCCCACCCCTAATTCCTTCCCCCAAAAGGGTGGCAACGCACTTGCGACTCCACTGGTGTTGTTAGTGTCCCTGGACGGTGGTGATCACTTAACAGCAGGTGACCTACCTGTTGGTTTGCCACTGATGACATAAAAAAAAAAAAAAATAATAAAACTAAAAATACTCAATAAGCTGTAGTAACACTTACCTCCTTAAATTTCGCCAAGTTTATATCACTACTGTTGGTATATAACATGTCAAATGTAGATTGCGGTAACCTCTCCTCTATGTAGTCATCTGAGGTCAATCTCACAACTCTTCCGTCTAATCCATAATTATTTCCATATCCTATTCTGTAGTCACTGGTATCCATTGCTAAATTATCAATATTGGTTTTTGGTTGCTGGCTTAAGTTATTTAAGGTTTCATTATTGTAAATATGATCTGCGCTGGTCTCTGTTATGTATTTCGGAGCAAGTTGACAACTAGATATTCGACGTTGATTCAGGAACTAAAACATAGAACAAGTATAACATAATGTTCTATGCTGTATAATTAATATTTTTTTATTTGGAGCTTGATTACATATTTATAATTCACAAGAAAGAACAACATTAACATACTGAAATATTCTAAAAAGCAGTTTTATAAAAGGCTTCAATTACATTAAAAAAAGGAAGTAATTACATTAAGTGGCTCATTATCACCATTCTTTTTTGTGGGGATAAATAATTAAAATTTAATCAGATTTTGACATAATTGTTTTTTAAACATTTTTTTGAATAATTGCTGAAAGCAAAAAATAACATTATTTATGTCAACTGTAGGTCATAAAAAATTTGATTTGCTTGCCACCTCTGTAGTTAATCTCATTCATTATTAAATTAATATCATGAAAATAAAATCAAAATAAAGATATTACCAATATTTTACACTTGTACCTTATAAAAAACACTATATATACTAAACATTAAAATAAATATTAATATATAAGTATATTACAATAATATATACAAAAAATCACAAATATCAAGAAATTAAAAGTAAAATTTTACACAATCAAATATCTTTTCTGTAATGATCATAATTGTGAATATAATAAATATAAGAAGTTATAAAACTGGCGTAATGTTCTTTCTACCTACGTAACCAGGAATATAGCGTGATGATACAAAATTAATGTATATAATAAAAACAAGTGCTAACCACGTGAATCCTCAATTTTTATTCAGCAACACTAATTAGTTCAATGTCAAAAAGTAAAAACGTTATAACTATTGCACAAATTTCCTCATATTATATAATATATTTAATTACAAAACTAAAACAGTGGCTTCTCTTATAAAGTATTACATACTATCGTAAATACAAGAATTGACTCACATCTTCCAGAAACTGAGTGCGCATCGGTATTTTCCTCGCCAATCGATTAGAATGATTTTTCGTTGAAACAATCCCATTTATAGGTAATATTTTATGGGAAAACGTTCGGAGACAAATAGACATTTTGTCATAAATCTTTAGTCAATTCGCATAGCTGTAAAATTCGAGAATTTCAAAAATGTGTCGTAAAAAATTCTCGACACATCGTGAACATGACAGCTGTTTTTTTTTTTTAATTTACGAACTAGGACTGTTGATAAAATATCGATATATCGACATATCGATATTTTTATTTTAAAATATCGATATTTATTAGTAATATTTTTTTGGACGATATATCGATATTTCGATATAAAAATTTGGATATCGGCGGTCGATATTATTTATGATATACATCATCATCTTCTTACCGCTATCCCACCTAGGTTGAGTCGATACAATATGTTTTCCTTTTCCACTCTCCTCTGTCAGACATAATCTCAAAATTCACACCTTTTATACCCATGTTACTTTTCACACACTGTATCCATACATTTTCGGTCTCCTCTACTTTTATATATCTCCACCTTCATACTTAACTATTCCAGTTATAAGTCTTTCATATCTCTTTATGACATGCCCGTATCATGCTAATCTATTATTCCTATACTTCTCTGTCACTGATGATGTTTTCAAACTTTATCTGATACATTTTCATTTTATAAATTCAAGTTACACCACACATATTAACAATCGCATCTCTGCCGCGTACAGTCTTTCCAGCACTCAAATGCAAGCAGTAGACTATGACTTATAATAGTTTTATACACCTTCCCCATGAGTTTCAAGTGCATCTGTGGAACAGAAGGTATAGGCGTAATCACCACGCCAGTCCACGACTTATTGGCGATTTCAAACTGAGTAATCCACAGTTGTATGTTTTCTCACATATAGTAGTACTATGAGAACATTTCTCAGGTTTAGGTTTCCTTACAATGTTTTCTTTCACCGTCAACTGGTAGTGTTACCAATTTAAATTAGTAAATGTACATGAATTTTGAAAAAATAGTTTAGTCACGACGGGGTTCGAACCTGCAGACATCGAAATAATATTACACCGGCCATATCAGTAGACCACCCCTACTTAAAAAACTTGGTGTCCGATGGGCTGAAAAATATTGGTACACATAATTATCTTATTTAGATAAAACATTAATGATGCAATTATCAATATGATTGAAAAACGATTGTGCAAGTGGCCCTTAGAACTGTAATGTAACATTTTAAAACATTTATGGTATAAATTGTACAAATATACTGGATTAAACACTGTAAATTAATTTTAAGTAGATTTACAATAGTTTTTTTTTATAAAGCCGATATATATCGAAATATCGATATTTTTTTTTGATATATCGAAGCCCGATATTGATATTTTTATAAATATCGATATATCGAAAATCCGATATTTTTAAAAATATCAACAGCCCTATTACGAACCCAATATGCGCAAAGGTCTAAGAAGATTTCGTCGACAACACATAAAACTTGACAAATTAAACATGAAAAAACAGGTCTATAATTTTATTGTCCATTTTATTACTACATTATTACAATAATATTTTGATTATGTATAAAAATGATATTACAATGTTGTATATAAATATATATGGCAAAAAACATTGAGCCGTCACGGGATGCCTGGCAGATGTGAAACACACGTGTAACGTAGTAAACAACACTGTATACACTATAGGTATGCGAACTTAGTGCTGTAAGAGAGATTGCGCAAGGCATCGCGTCGCCACGTGTCACACATACGCCACGGCCTGTATCGCCACGTAAACAATCAGGTTTACCCTCGCCTATAGATCATTCACACCAAAAATGACTTCTTAGTTACTATATACTTTGTGGTCCTAAACGGCTTATATACAAGTACATACTCTGTGGGGGACTGTATCACTGATTTATAGAAGGAGTTTTTGTCGGGATTTTAGTTTGTCATGTAGTGGATTTTATATTTTATTCATAATCTTGTGTTATTTGACTCTATATTTTGTAAAATTGGTGGTGTTTTACGTAGTACAGTTCGGTTATTGTGCATAAGTGAGGTAAATGGAAAATACTGAAAACGGACCATGAATACTGAGATGCCACAAACACTCCCTGAAAAGTTCTAATTAGAGAGTCATCTTGTTGGAACATTGAAATTGTTCACACGACACTTATTGTGTAAAATATGTTGTAATCTCCATTGAAACAAAACATTGTAACTGGCAAGTGCTTCTGCGCAGCCAGAACAATAAAAAGAAAACTTATTGGAGAAAATTGTCACTTTCAAATATAAACGTCAATTGTCAATGCCATTACCAGCTGACCGAGTATACGCTGCTTGGATTTAAAGTTATAAGCTAATTTACTCTGCTTTTGTGTTATTATATTCATATTTGAAATATTTTATACATAGAGGAATAGTTTCAGTATAATAAAAAGCTAAGAATAGCATTGCATAATGCATTTACAGCGAATGTTCCAAAAAGTTTATAGTCAAGTATTGAGCCATAATTTGAAATCAGTAAGTATACATTACAATATATTATTTTAATTGTTATCAATATATGAATGTAATATAACTAATGTTTTATTCTATATTCAGATTTTTTATGTCGATGTACTGTGACTGTTATTGAGAACATCGAAATAGTTACTACAAATGGATTGATATAAAATTGCGCAGTTTTTAAAATTTACGTTTTCGTTTCTTTTATCATGTCATGCTCAAATAATATTCCGACAGGAATAAAGTCGAGTGAGGTTAACAAGTTTGCGATATGCAAATGAAACTCCATTTGCATTGAATTTAGAGAATTATTATTCATGGCTTCCGAATATATAACAGACAGAGAATAAATGCTTTTTAAGGTTTCTTCTTTTCTATCCTGAGGTATGTCAAAATAATGTACATGACATAGGCAATTATACTGCTACATCAATGTTATTAGACATGACAGGTGTATGTGAGCAACATTTTCTAAATTGTTACCTATAAATACAAATTCTTACATATAAGGGGCTAAAAATGAAAATATGAAGTAACTATAAACAGAAACAGGGCTATATCTCAAGGAATTGTCCTAAAGTGTTTCATAGTTACTGTTTTGTATCAGATATTATGATTACTTTAATGTATAGGGGTAAGGAAGTATACTGGCAAAAGACAGCACAAATTTTGTTCAGGCGAGGGAGATTGGGTCTTGCATAACAAGGTCCTGGAATATTTACACTATGAAGAGTAGGTTCCATATCCACAGCATAACATAAATTAGCAAAAAAAGGCACCAAACAAACTGATATTAAGGCCCCTTTAGGGCTAGCTACTCCTCTTTTACATAATTTTAATTGAATTTAATTTATTTCTGCTCAAGTGATAACTATTTTGATATTTAATTCTTTCATAGTAGTTGTAAGAGAATTAGGATAAACATTGTATAAATCAGGGTTTTTTTGTAGGGGCGGGGGCATGCAGTGCCCTTAAGGGGATATTCTAGAATAATGAGAAAATGCCAAAGTTGGTTTTCTTCTAAAAATTTTAAAACAATATCTTACTATTAGATACCACAAGTACCTAAAATAGAAGGTGTTCATTTTTGCACGTTTTGAGATACAAAAACTTATGTACTTACAAGTTTCAAAAATTAGTGTGCTCCCAAAAAGGAAGTGTTAAAAATAGACCTGGTATAAAACATGTTACAATCAATTTATTTCTACCATATTCTTCTTTTTAGAGATTTTTTTGTTATCTTTACAATGCTATTCAGGTCTCATTCACTATAAATACGCTATAGGAACCGAACATATAATAGATTGTTATAGGATGAAACAATTAGACACAGGACAAACGATTTTGTATATGATACATGTAATAAACTTGTACCTTTATAAATGTGAAATAGTGCCAAGAAAGCTTTCTGTCTTAATAGAGGGTTGTAGTCCGGTGAAGCTGTAAAGACCCTGCCAGGTCAATAGCGTAGTCAGTTCGAAAAAAAAAAAAAAAAAAATCTTAATAGAGTTATAATCAATGCATTACAATGAGACATAGTATTTATGGTTTTAAAGTAAAATTTTAAAATGTACAGGTGCAGTATGCATTACCATGTAGTTACACAAATCGTTCGAAACACAGCCAGAGTGAAGTCAATGAACACAGAGCAAAGGTCATGAGTCGAGGGTTGCCAGAGAAGAAACCGTTACCTGGAGTCAAGAGTATTATTCTCGTCGCTTCTGGTAAGGGTGGCGTTGGAAAGACCACCACAGCGGGTATGTAATATTTAGGTAATTATTTAAAGTCCCTTTTCAAAGATTCATGTAGAAAATGAGTATTTTGTATTCAATATATACAAGATGTATTCCAGATATATGTCATGTGACATTGCTTATTTTTATTTTATCAGATAGAATAATTCATTGCTTAATATAATGAGATGAATGTGTTATTACATAATAAATCTGGTATATTACTAAATGTGTATACATATTTATTTACATAAATATACTTGTTTTTTATCTTGGTGAATGTACAAAATGAATGAACCCATTTTGATGAGACCTTTACTGGTAGGTTAAGACATTGTCATATTAGATTGTGAAGCGTTACAGGTGGTAAGTGGTAAAGGTGAGTATAGAGAGAAATGATAGGCCATAATTCATAATATATATAAAACATGTAGTATGAATGAAATAACAAAATGTTTAGTATACATGAGATTATCCAATAAAAATTAACTTTTATTTATGTGTAGTTAATCTCGCATGTGCAATGAAAGTGATAGAACCCGACAAGGAGATAGGACTTCTTGATGCAGACGTTTTTGGACCCTCTGTACCCTTAATGATGAACGTTAGTGGGGAGCCAATGTTGAATGATGACAATCTTATTGAACCACTACTTAATTATGGAGTTAAATGGTGAGGCTATTATTATGTATATTGATTATAATTATTATGTTTTCCTTTGAATATAATGAGTGCCTGTAACAAGTCTAAGTTCTTTAACGGTACGACTTTATATTGACGTCCGTCGAATTGAAGGTTGAGATTGGGTTGGGGGGAAGGGGGGGGAAGGGTACAACCCTCCCTTAAAAGGAAACGTTACAAAACCCCTTTTTGAGTTTTTTAATTATGAGGTAATTTTGGCTCAGTTTTCCATCGACGTCCGTCGAGTTGGGGGTTGATTTTTTAACATGCAGAGAAGTGTAGTTTTTGAGAATAAAGTAATCGAAAATCAATTTTTTTTACAATGTTTATGCAATCCTTACCACAGATTATATATAATTCTGGTCATTGTACGTTTCGTTTTACCTAATTTAATTTTATATACATTTACAAAATAATTATATTTTGTACTCATTACAATAGTTGTCACTCATCATGTTAATATGACGAAATATGATGATATGTTTATATGTTGACGTTAGGTTAGATTTGCGAAAAAGGATAACGCGAACTTCCCTCCGGCGAGCAGGGTGCATTTAATTTGAAACCTTTTTAAAGCAAGTATTTAATATGTATTTAACTTTTTTGTAATAACGCTGCATGTGTTCATTGAATTAATTGTACTATAAATATATGTGTATTTCAGCTCCATGAATAGTTGAAGGAAGTTGAAATAAATTAACAAACATGTTTTTTGGCGCTATCACATTCGGTAGTAGTTTCTATGTTATTTCATAGATTGGTACGACAAGTTAATGAACTATTTGTAGATCTAGGTTTTATTTTCCATATGCTTTTTTTTATTGTAGCGTGGCAAAATGACTGCACTGTGCCTGATGGTAAGCACAGTACAATCCAAAAACAATGGCGACCAACGAGTGACACATTATCCATCGCCGGTCGCCGCTGTCATGCCACCCTGCGAAAAGCTGGATATGCACAGGCTGATCCCGAAACGCGACCCGCAGAAGCGAATCACTATGACGGGCTTTTTCACTATATACATGATGGTTGCGACCCAGTCAGGCTGTAAAACCCTACCACCCCGCTTTCGCCATTGCCTCGTTGGTTATTCAGCAGGGTGCACCGCGTGCAGGTGAGGTTGGCTTGGGTGTCTCAAGTCTTAGATGTTATTCGACACCCCTTACACCCCAAAAATAAGTGAGTAAATGAGAAAAAGAATAAAAATTGGATTTTATTATTTAATATCATAAGTTATGTAAAGTGTAAGTAATGAGTATGAAATTATTACAGTATGTCGATGGGTTTATTGGTGTCCGGTGAGAATGCGGTTGTGTGGCGAGGATTGATGGTGATGCAGGCGTTGGAACGGTTGACGCGACACGTGGCTTGGGGTCCTCTCGATTGCCTTGTGGTCGACACACCACCCGGTACAGGAGATACACATCTCTCACTTGCACAAAATCTACCGCTCGATGGTATGTGTATTATATCATCATATCTATTTTCGTTACACTTCTGTTGTTAGTAAAGGTGAAATTTTGCAAAACTGACATTTTGATTCTTCTAGGAATTGTATTCTAAACAAAAATATTTACAAGTCGTATTTAGGGAATAGTTTTAGACTGGCGCAATAAGGATTTCAATCTTGAAATCAGTTAAGAATTTTTTTTTCGAACTGACTGCACTATTGGCCTGACAGAACTTTGCAGCTTTACAGGACTACAAGTCAAAATATAGTACTTTGGTTATTAGTCAGGAGCTTAAAAAAGCTTTCGGGACTTTCTATAGCTTTACCTAATCACAGATAGACATGCACGGAAATGGCGATATGGTCACCCTAATTTATCAGTATTAATGAAAACAAAGATAAACAATTAGTTTAAATATTCATATTGCATCTACTTGGGACCGTTCATAAAATACTTCACGAAAAAATTTACCCTTTTAAAACTCTCCCTACTCTTCGTCACGCTGTCAAATTTCTTTACGAAACCCCAATGTAAATATTCACGAATATAAATAAATATATATATATATACGAATATGAAATTAATCATATTACTAAAAAAAAATCTAGACAAAATCACAATTTTTTAATTGAGATGGGACTGTACGGATTACTCAACATCACCCCAATAAGTGCGAACGTATATTATCAACGGCGCCTTAATGAAGTTACTTTCGCCTTAATGTTTGTATTTAATGTTTCCTACAGGCGCAATAATCGTAACGACACCGCAATCGGCAGCTTTGCAAGTGACCAAACGGGGCGTGAACATGTTCGAAAAACTAAAAGTGCCTATTATCGGTATGGTCGAAAACATGTCGCACGCCATATGTTCGAAATGCGGCACAAAGAATTACGTATTCGGCAATGAAACGAAGAAGATGGCGAGCGAGATGGGTTTAGAGATAATCGAGAATTTCGAAGTCGATGTTAACATGTCCGAATGTATAAACAGTGGGAAACCGGCAATATACGCACTCCCGGACAGCATACACGCAGAGAAATACAGACAGCTAGCAAACAAAGTGTTCAAGTATATAGACGAGAAGGACAAAAAGACAGCCAAAATGAAGGAACAATAAGTCTTAAATAAAAACATTTACCAAATAGGTTGTTGCAGCCTTAGTTTGTATTTCAATTTAGTAAAAACGTATATGTTTATTGAATCAATGTTCATAAACGAAATAAAAGATCTTATAATTATTTATTATGTAAAATTTATTCGGAACAAATCTGTTATAAATTTATCAATTCTATGGCGAATGTCCAAACTGAAACTTAAGAAAATGTAAAAAAAAAATAGTAGTACAAAAATAGATTGTCTTTTCAATATATTATATGAAGACAGCAATATTATATGTGATGATAGAATATTAAAGTTTGGTCATTAAAATTGTCTTTGAAATTCTTTTTTTAAAAACAATAAATAATTCAAATTAAAATAGATCGGCAGACTTCTTCCCAGTTGTTGTTGTGTATTTGAATCCAAATATATAATTTCAGTCAATAAGTACAAAATAGATTATTTATTTACAATCAACATCATAATAATATATAAAAATATACGGAATGAAATTATTTAGGCTAGGATTGTTACAATAGTGACTAACTCATACTTAAAACTACAACTTGATGATAAAAAATAGAACTGATCATTGAGAAACATCATCATGGAAGATAAAGTATATTATTAAAAAAACTTATACAGTATATTCCTCCAATAACAGTACAATTGGAAGATAAATTCGGTAAAGGAATAGTAGTTTCTAGAAAATATAAAACATTTTTCACATAACCTTAAATTTTAATCCAAAGAGTTTTGACCTAATATGCTTGGCATTCAATACTCCGAATGTAAGTTACAGTCTGATTTGTCGATGGTCTCGGGAAGCAATTTTTAAAACTTTAATCATATACAATTTTTTTTTAAATAAGCTAATATAAAATTATCAATATTACTACAACCAATGTTATAATTTATTTAAATGTTAAGAAAATATTACAAATAATTTGACAAACATAAAAAAGATACAGTTCATTTTAATTCATTACCGAGAGACATAATATAGTGTCAATAATTCTTAAAATACATATTATTTAATAACATAACATTGAATATATAGTATTATCAAAGACGCCTAAGACAATAGAGCTGTTTATAAAATGTACCTAGATTTATTTGACGTAATATTAATATACATTTTCCATCATATTATTTTGTCGATGATAGTTTGGTTTATCGATTGTCGTTTCGAATATCGATACCAATTTAATGTACTTTGACTCTTTAGATTCGAGCTATTAAAATATTCATTTATAAAAGTTAGTTAACATAAAAATGGCATTTCATATGAAATAAATTTGAACAGTTGATTTGAAGTAATTTAAAACTCAAACGTCATTGTTTGATGTAGTATCGATAATTTATTGGCATATTCTAATTATCATTTAATTCCTAATACATGGTGTATAATTTTTCTTTTAAATATAAAAATCGTATATATGTGGCCTTCATAGCGGATAGATGCTTAAGGTTGACTCATAGAAAATCACGATCACATCTCGCACAACAATAACATATTACATTTGTTTCGATAAAGTTATTATGGTCAAGAAATACGGAACTAGGTAAGGTTGCAAATTTTAAACGAAAATAAAACAATGGAAAAGGTACTTTGATATTTACAAACTATATAAAAATGTGTGAAACACCTGAGATGTTTAAAGTCATATCGCTGTGTTGCTCAAAATAATACAGCCGAGGCTAGTAAACCTTTGAAAAAACATAGTGATGTTTCTAAAAATTTTATCACCTAATTTATTCAATTTTATCACATAGAAAAAACTACAAAAAAACACTATTACATTTGTTGAATGAAATGAATATAAAACTTGTTTCGCACCATTAGCAACAATCTTACGGAGTAATATCATGAGTCCATGCACGGTAGGACTTGGTCCTGACTGAGGGCGACGTGTCTCTACCACTTCTTTTTGTGCTCGTCCATACTGACTCCACCCGGGCCAAGATACACGATCATAAGGAGACCACCGATCACTGACAAAGTCTGCAAAAATGTATTCCATATTTATAAACACTTATACACGATCAATGCCAGGGAATACACTAATCGCGTCTACTAAAGAGAGTTCATATTTTGGTCCGAACTTCTTTAGCTCAAGTTATAATTTGAAACTCTATGAAACCAAAATGCTCAATTAAAAAGAGATAGATAGATCTAGCCTATGATATGTGGACATATACATTTAATGGATTTACGTGTGAGTGAATGAGATAGAACACATTATACAGTGTTTCCTATATTCACTATCTCTTTGTTTTATATTGCAATGTCTAATACTTGCTCTTGTCTGAGAGTAGTATGTATGCACGTTTGTATGTTTATATATGCGTGTATTACGAAGCTTTCGGAAAAGGCGTCATTAATTATCAGTAATATAGATATTTTATAATTTTTTAAAGGTTTAACTTCTATCGCGCCTGTACTGTTATATACCAAGGAACCACGTCGTAGGTTTTATAATAAATTTATAGTAGCATGGCATATAACCTCTATACAAACTGTAGAGACAGCAACTGTGATAAGTATTATGTAGGGCATTGACAGCTAGATGCAGTAGTTTTCTCAAAAGTTAGCATATTTAATGACTAATTATCTATGCTGAGTTCTGAGATATTTAAGTCAAATATTTTAGAATAAACTTGTTTTGCGTGATCCTAGAATCTATCAAACTGGTACTGTGCTTAGAACATTTATTGTAGAATCCAAAACTATTACTTAGAATAACTCTATGCTATGCTAAAAAATATGATGAATATTTTATAATTCCTTCTGGTATTAAAGAATTGTTATTTATAATATCTTTACCTGGAAGAAGTCATATTTGAGGAAATCTCTAAGAGGTTTGTAGGACGGTACGGCCCACCACGCGTTATGGTACAGATTCAGCACAGTCAGCACCAGCACAAGCATCAGCGCCGACAGCTTCGTGCGGTAGCCCACCGTCACCAGGACCATGAGTATGCTACCGAGCAGGTCTTGAACGATCTGGTCAAATTTTTTTATATAATTATTTCGTTTAACAATGGCTTTCGTTATCCAATGTATCTTACAGTTTAGCAGAGATGATAGCATTCCTGATTTCCAAAGACAGTATGGAATATGTTTATGAAACATTCCACGCCAAATGAGACAGTTTAAAAAAATGTTTTTTCTTTTCTCAATTTTGTGATATGTTTTAGCACCCCTCAAAACAACCCACCTAGTGAATTTAGACATTTTTTTATTAATCCTTCAAAAAGTTCACTTTTAAAACACGATATAAAAAGTTAAAAATTCTAAAAAATTTATAAAAATAATTAAAAATGTCTTTGACTAGTATTATAAAGGCATGTTAAAACAACAAAAAATAAAAAACGATCAAATTTGGACAATAAACAAGCTATGTCGAAAAATAAAAAAAATAACCTTTTGAACGCGTATAAGGATAGAGTGCTGATTATAACTGTATTCTCCTTATAGAAGAAAAGAGGTATTTTATCCAGCTGTGGAATAAAACTCGCATAATAAGAACATATGATATAGTAGAATTGGAACCTAATTAAAAAAAAAACAACTAATAAAATGATCTGAGTGTATTATGTCCATTTACTACTACTTACTTTTCTCTCGTACTTATTAACTCGAGCCATTATTCAAATTACAATAACTTTTTATAGAGTGAACCTCTTTTAATGAAACCAAGGCTTAACGTTATTTGAGAATATGCTTTTCTTGGTGAGGTTTTTGTCGCAGTACTCTAGCAGTGTTGCGTCTTCAAACAAACAGACAAACATTTCCAAAAATGATTGAAATGTATTTTATTACTTATTCAGAGACAAATGCAATATTTTTTTTTTACGAAAATCTAAAATGTACTGCCACGTCAAATTTACATTATTATATATATATATAGAAAAATACAGAATTAAAAAATACCAGTGTATTACCTTATTAACATGTTCTCAAGTTTAAATCAGTCAAGTAATAAATTCCTATATTTATCAAAAGCAAGAAAAAAAAATCTGTATTAATTTAAATATTTATATCTGCGAATATATAATAGCAAGTCTGTCGCCGAATGTTGAGCAATAATGTATACCATCTAATGACGTAACATACGGTATGTTATATTATTACGATTTATGAATATTAAAACGGGTTCATTATGTCACAAACATGATCAGTTTCACTTTTCTAGTTCAGTGAGTGTTCGACTTTCGCATGAGTACAGTTATATCGGACTGTCATTGATATACATACAGAGTACTTAAACAGTAAAATATCCTTTTTTAATAATACTCAATTGACAAATTATAAAAAAAACTCTTAATCCTATTTACCAGGTTCATTAAATTATTCAGGTCGCTTAATTAAAGCTGATAAGTTCACAGTACTAACACCGATGTAAGGATACAGCTTGTTGCGAAAATATTCTTATTTTCGTCTTACACTAGACGTATCGATTGATTGCCTGAGATCGTTTAGATAATTACAAAGAACACGCTGTATTTTTCGTCATGCTCCATATATTTGGTACCGTGTGCGAAAGAGACGAAGAGGTTTTTTTACATAGCATAGGCTTTGTGATTTTTTTTGACAACCAATCTTCTACATTATTAATGCCATTATGTCATTATCGAGTAGATAATAATATTATAATGCCCTGTGATAATTTCAATATCCTAACAACATGGTGGTTCCCTTATTAGAATTTTGCAAGGAGTTTTCATAGCATCTCAGAATTCATGTTCCATTATATTATTTCTCATTCACTTGACTCGTTCACAATAACCAAACTATATTATGTAAAATATCACAACTATATCAAAATATAAATCCCAATAACACAATAATTATGAATTAAATATAAAATGTATTACATGACGTTCCAAGATTCCGCCAAAAAATTCTTCTTTTATATTGTTCTTACACTATACTTCTCGATATATTAGCTGTTTAGTTTAGTTGGCACAGGTCATCAGACTGTTAGCAGCAAAAGTTAAAAAAAAACCTGATATATTACAAAACTTAACAAAACATGAAATTATGTAATTTTCATATAAAATGTACTTTTAAGTTATTTTTTCACGTGCACGAACTTCTTTACTAGAAAAAAAAAATTAAAAAAATGATCCACCATTTTGAGATATGGGTCTTAATAAATAAGCCGAGGGGTTAAATATCTCTCACCTGCAAGAAGGACATTTCAAAGCGTAGCAGTGTGATGAACATGAAAGCGAGCAGTATTCTGCCGGCAAGCTGCAGGTAAGTCTTGGGTTTGTTTTCGCCGAGGGAGGGCACTCCTGCGAATAAACTGCGGCCCTCCGCCCTCGCTTCAGCCACGACGAGCAGGAGGGCTCCGATCAGAGCCAAATTGCGCAGAAGGAACTGCATGTCCCACAGTATGCTGTATGCGAATGTCTGGAAATTATAATAATTAACACTTTAGTGGAAAACTATATTGCAACATAGTAATGAAAATGGTATCTATATTTTTATACTTAATATTATAAAGCTGAAGTGTTTGTTTGCTTGAACGCACTAATTTCATCCTTCTTATCTGACATTAATCTTAATAGTATATATTTAAGATGTATTTTTACTCTATGATTGGCTAACAAATATGGTGTACAGATTAGGAATATGGTTTTAAAATTAAATCTATACTAACATTATAAAGCTGTAGGGTTTGTATGTTTGGTTGAACGCGTTAACGTCAGGAACTACTGGCCCGGTTTGAAATATTCTTTCAGTGTTAGATAGCTAATTTATCAAGGAAGGTTATAGGCTATAAGAGTGGAGCACTAAAGTATGTTTCAAAATTGTTTTTTTTTTTCGATAGTCAAAGTAATTATTCCACACGGACGAAGTCGCGGCCAGAAGCTATCTGGTATAAAGCAATACAGTGTCAGTATCTTCATATACCGTGGTTTGATGAATGTAATCTAAACCGATAATATGTTAAGGTAGCTTTAACACTCTATTCGGTTCCTTAATGAGGAAAGCGGAATCTTCCAACTGCCATGTATGCAGAATAATTGATGATATGCTTAATGATGAATATATATATATATATATATATATGTAGTATGTCAAGGGGTTGCCAGAACATAGGTATTTGTCACAGCATCTTGGTTGAACCCTGTGCGGGTGAAGCTAAAATGCTGTATGACTCGATAATGATACCTCATCAGCGACTCTCCTGATGTAGCTAGAAAGATTGGGGAACAATACAGCTAATATGTTCGGTGTAATAAAAGCCCGTAAAAATAAAAAAAACGTAAAAAAATTACAGATACTTTAAACATATGATTTGAAATTAATGTTAGATATGAAGGTATGGAAAAGCTTGAAATTGCCCCAAATCAAAACGTATGACTCGATATAAATGAAGCATATTGTCCTGAAAAGTTTTCTCCAAAACATGACAAAAAATTTCTTGCAGCGATTATGATACAGATTAAACATTATTTTATTCAAAGAAGCAGAGATGTTATGTCATTACCTGTAGTACAACAATGAAGAACAATATCCCGCAAGCCACATCGACCTTGAGCCTTCCCAACACCATCACACAACCTCCGAGCTGTCCCACTAAGTTTACTATCTGAAAATAAAATAAAAAAAGTTCAACCATAGACATAATATAAATAAAATAAATGATTTAAAAATTCGAACATACTCTAAATAAGGACCACTCCAAGAAACCATATAAAATTCATAAATCATATTTGCCACGTACCAATAATACATGTGGATGTTAGTTGACCAGTCCTATTTTATTATTTATCTAACCTAATATATTTATTTGATGTAAACAAAGAAGGATTGCTCGAAAAAGATTATTATAGTGTCTACTTTGGCAAAATCGTCAGCGAATAGATCCAAATACAAACACTACAATATAGAAGTTTATTCAAAGAGCTTTCTTAAAACTTAAGCTTCGCTTTAGATTATTAACACTTTTATGGGAATAATTAGGATGAAAACACTCTAGCTTGCCTTTGTTAAATGTGTTTTTTTTTTCTCAGAGATACTGGCCGTATTATTGATTTCTTAATAACGTGCCTCTTTTATGTAGATTTGCGTTTCAAACATATTTACTCGCGTCTTACAAGGAAAATTATTAAATAATATTCTGTATCTACGCAAAACATTTTGTGGAAGAGCCACAACCAAGGTGTAAAAGAGCCGCGGATGCCGACCACCATCCTCCACCCACCCATCCTCCTTCATACAATATTCAGTAGTAGATGATTTCATTACGAAAATCATCGTAGTCTATACTAAAAAGGTGGTTGTCCATTGTCTCCTTGTTCACATTTCTGAAAGTATCAAGAATGTTCCCATACTCACTTATTCTTAATTAACCATTTGAAGACCAGAGATTACCGCACGTCGAATTTAATTGCATCCTCCTCAATACACAATGGAAAATATTCTGGCCCCTATATTATTACTTCCGAACGCATTAAATCGTCAAACGTTTACATGGCGAGAGAATGTTCCAGAAGAACCACTTATTAAATATTTACAATCATTTTTAATAGAAGCACAGAGAGTGCTGTTAATTCCTTTCGACTTCAAAACCCGCTTGACATGGTCATTGAGTTTACAATCCAGTAAATCAGTAATGTTCTTTGAGACTTTGTTGTACAACCTTATTCTGTTAAAACTGTTACGGTTCTTACCGAGTCTGAAACATGAGACGAGCAATTGGCCACAGTTTCTAGTATCTCTACCATGCTGTTCTTTTACAGTTATTGCTGCTGTTTTTCAATGTTGTTCAACTTTCAATGCCTATATTTTAACAAGCGTGCCACTATGGCGGGTCTTAGGCCTTGTGTAAGGTGGTTGTAATCGTGTCTGATACAATTACCATTTTCTCAACAAACGTCAGGCTTACCACACAATGTATCGATTACAAAAGTCAGTTTAGTGAGCAGAGCAGAACTGCTCGCCGATTCATACTTGGTTTTATACGAAAACTTTTATTAAGTACTAGCTGACCCGTGTCCACTTCGTCGGACGGTAAACATAAAAAAACTACTTTTTGTGACAAATATAAAAGTTAGACAAATGCTGTCAGTGACTTTTTTGTAGGCGTTATCAAGCTCTACAACTTTTCTCTGGAACTCAATCATATACCTCTCATCGTAAGGCAGCGTTCGTAAGAAATGTTTTCGTTCGACCGTTTTTTCTCCGACTTACTTTGCAAATCCGACTACCACAAAAAAAGTCTTTTCATTTGTAGGGTTAATATATAGCCTATGACACTCACAAATAACGTGGCTTTCTACTGGTAAAACGGTTTATTAGATTCAGATATTACCTCCTACAACATCACAAACTTTACTTTTTTATAATATTAGTATAGATATAGATTCTTGACATCATTTTGACTAATATATAACATATAAATATAATATACAAAAAAAATCTTGTCTAGACAACTGCAAAAACAACAAATATTTAACAACTTATAAGGTCCTATACTTATAGATACTAAAAAACTTCCGAAGTTGCAAACTCTTTGGAGCTGAATTAATTAAGAAGAAATTACCAATACACTGCGCTGCGATTCCGCGCAAAATATCAACCGGTATTCCGATATACATATTTTCAAATGTACGAACGTGGTAATAAATCATCGATAAAAATAGAATTGTAGGTATATAGAAGAGATTTTTCATAATTATGTTAAACAAACGGGCCCGCGGACGTTATCCCGCCCTGATAATAAAAAAAACCTTCACAATTGATAGACCTAAACCTTCTTCATGAATTAGTTTATCTATATATTAATACGTGAAGCCTAATCTTTGTACCCCTTTTTAACGGAATTGGGCGAACAGATGAACGTGAAACTTGGCATAGTTAAAGTTTATATGGAGGAGAAGTGCAGAAAGCTATTTATTTTATATAAAATGCATTAGAAGCACATTAAATTAATTAAAATATGCATTACTCACACTACTGTTTCAATTTTACACAACATATACACACATGTAAATAAAAAAGACATTTTGACATCTGTCAATAAAGGACTTCAAAAAAGGTTGTGAAGGAGGTTGCTATGCTCGACTGTATGTATTATTTTACTCTTACGTTCCAATTACCCTTTTTCATTCTACATTCTACAATGGTATTATAACATACAACTATTATTATAATATTTATCCCTTTAAAAAAACAATGAACTATGGTCGAATGTCGACCACTGGATGCCCACTAGTCTGGTGAAATCCGCATGAAAATCCGTTAAGTTGTTTTTGAGTTTATCGCAAACAGATACACGTAGCAGAGGATTTTATTTCATAATAAGTAGTGATAAAAGACATGAGGCTATTTATAGAAATAACCTCAACAGAGAAGAGTAATGAAAATATGGTACTTTCGTATTAAATGCAGCGCGATCGACGACCGCTGCCACGGCCGGCTCACGTTATCTTTTTCCGCAAGTCTTACCTAACCTAACCAAACCGAGATAAAATAGCAAGCAGTCGAAAAAAACAACACTAACCTAACCGATTTATTTTTCTTAATTTTTCCGTCTTGGTTCGGTTAAACTTACGTAAAAAAATAACGTTAACCGGCCGCGGCAGCGGTCACCGAGCGCGATACATTTAATACGAAACTACCGAAAATATTTCTACTATTAGCTCATTGCAATAATTGCAGTTTTATGATTTGCTACCTTTATTTGCATTACAAAATTATAAGAGCACGTAAATATACAGACATGGATAAAAGTCTATTTTTCTCAATTGGTGACAATTTTGGAATTCGCTTCTTTCTGTCAAGTATCGACATTTATCAGTGTTTAGTTATATGAAAGTTGTGCCAGTTTTATTTTAGTGTGTCAAAATCATAACGACCATTAATAGAGTTGGCACTTGCAGCAATACGCTATTCTTCAATAGCAATTTATTGCGATATGATATAAAAAAGCTTAAATTTTTATTTTTAATTCCCCTACAGTTACAATAATGTTATACGCACACGCCTTCGAACAAAACAGCCGCGTAAAAATATAAAAATGCCGCGTAATGTTAACACGTCAAAATTCAAACTCGAACCTAAGTTATCATTCAATTTATTGATAAAAAATCATACAATCGTAAGTACTATTATTTTTTCTAAATGTTCTACTGTATTAATTCTATTCAACTATGCAGTTATTTATAAGAAATAAGAAAGGCTTTCTACTTATTTGTCTTTTTTTTACTCGGTATAAGCGTGTGACCCAAACTCAAATGTGGTCAGAGATGGTAATATTCAATAGCTAGAGAGAAACGACTAAGCCATAAAACACCTGGAGATGCTTGTCGACAAATTTCTACAGCAAAACTTCTTATGGGAGGGCTTTTGAAATTCTGATCCGCAAACTTTTTGTGTGACGAAAAATGGTGGGGTGAACACTGTGTCTCGCACACTCTCGAATGGGAGAGCAGTGTATCACTTGTCTCCGGGTATACGAGAACATTGAGACGTACGCCGTTCATGCTTTCTTTTATAAGATTTTACTTCTACTCCGTGTGAACTACATACCACTCTTTTTTTCAATCTGAGCATGATAGCTAGCTAGATGGGCTTTAGAGAAAGTAGTAATCATAATGCTATGACTTCATCAAACCGTTTTTCTTCACCGAAAACTACTTGTAGGAATCGAACCTAAATCCAATCAACGCGGTGTCCAAATACGATACAGCTGAAACCAACATTGCTTTGATCGATAAATCTTACAAATAAACGTACTAAGAATATTTTCTATAGTTCTACGGTAAATTTACACTCAACGCAATAATTACGTATGAACATATTAAAAATAAGATACCTAGATAAATGTTATAGATATATTTATCTCTTATTTATGGCGTAAAATATTTTATCTCTTAACGCGTACGGATAGGATTTCATATCAAATATTGATATAAATATTATATTATATTTTAATGCGAGTTGTAATATAAATCCCTAAAAAACTATATCTAAATAGGCAAAGATAATACAGTATAGAACAAGTTTTTCCTTACTCAATCGATTTTTTTAAAATTGTTTCTGTTTGACGAACTTCACTTTTATCAGTTAAAAAAAAATTGTTTTTCCTTAATATTAAAAATTAAACAGTTAATGAAAAATTGTCGAATTTCGAACACGGATGACCTCTAGCATAATTTACCGTAGACAATGACAGATAAGTTGTTAAAGAAATCTAAGTATAGTATATATGTTTAACAACTTTATCTTTTTCATAATGGCGTCTCGTAAATACGAATTCTGCCAGTGTCAAGTCCGTTATGCGAGAGTCACCTATTTAAATTTCAATTATATAATTTATTTCCTCCAGATTGGGCCACTGACATAGACAAATCATTACAAAGTCGGCACATGGAAGTGTTTTCATCTAAGTGATATATCAGGGGTCTAATAACAAAGGCGGCAAAGTCCAGTTAAAGTAATTTTACGTCATTTACAAAAAACTAACAACATTAAAAGTATACTACATATTTATTGTTATAATTTATATCTATATGTAAAATTTAGATACAGTTTCGTTTAAGCTGTATTTTAATGCTAAAACAAGTTAATTGACTAAAAAACTTAAATAATATAATGGACTTTGCCACATTTATTAGTAAAGCAAGGACTTTTCCGTTTTTGCTATGAACGGTAAAGGACTTTGCCATATTTGTTAGACTATAATGTTGATAGTTAACTGTCAAGGTTACCAAAAAAACATATTTTTTTATTGTTATGTTTTATTTTACTTCTATAAACCAATCTACTGAAAAAAATACCAAAAATAACCAGACTTATAACAGTTTATCAGACCAAATTATCAGAAATTATAGCTAGTGACCTTAATGTCTTTGTCTTGTTTTGCTTCCAGTTTTCTGGATTTGCGGTTCTTTTCCTAGTTTTACTTTTAAGTACAACTTTAGGTCGGCACTCCATCTTCGCTTTATCTTTTTTTGATATAAAATAATATGTTTAAATACTTATAATTTAAAAAAAATAAAACATGTACAGTGCAGTTTCGTTAGAAGTGGCCATTGAAACATCTCGTCCCTGATTGGTCGAAATGGACATTTATAAGTTTGTTATACCAGTCGAGGAGGACTTTCCACAATTTGTTATAAAACGTTTCGTTTATGACTACAATTATATTGTATTTTGCCGGATTTGTTCAAATATCTCAATGTGATCTAGTAAGAAAGATGTTACTACATCCAATAAAATTAAAATCTATGTTTGTCATCATATAGGACTTTGCCGCCTTTGTTATTATAGCCCTCATATAGTATATCTATATAGGTTTTTTACTGTCAGTTTTCTATAATTCGCCACTAGGTGGCACTGAAGTACAATATCTTGTATACAATTCAACCAATCCTTATGAAAATTTTATGTGCAAATATTCTAACCCCCGAGAATATTTACACATGATTTATTTAACACTAATATTATAAAGAGGAAACGTTGTATTTTATATATAAATACTAATTGTGAAAATCCTAACCAATATAATAAATGCGACGGTGAGTATGTTGGTTACGCTTTACGTCTTAACTTCTACACTGACTATCCGGAAATTTACAAAACACGTTGGTTAAGGGATACATAAAAGAACATGGGTTACAATTCATTAAAAATAAAAAAAAAGAATTGTTTCGGAGAGATAGATCTAACTTATAATAACGCGAACGAAACTGTGGGCAGAAGCTAGTTTAATTAAATTTTAATTAAAAAGAAGTGATTTTAGTTTCAATCTGTTGACCCACTCGACCTTATAGAGCTCGAATCGAGGCTATCATTTGATACAGATATGTAAATAAAATTCGAAGTAGCTTAAACTGGAAATGCACACGGATTAAGCCAATCGTTTAAGTTTCTAAGACCATTATGACAGATAAAAAAAGTCGAGGCAGCCATAAGGTCTGGAATTTGAACTGTGACTGTCTTTTGATCTTTTAAATTAATTATAGTGTGCGTTATTTAAATTTCATACTTTGTAAATTGAAATTATTATTATTAGACTAATATTCTTTCATATCTATTGGCACTCTATAGGCATCTATTACTTTTTTTATACAGTTTATTCAAAATCAAAAACAATTTATTCAATTTAGGCCCTAAGAAGGCACTTATGAACGTCAAAACTACCACCGGTTTGGAAAACAACCCAGTAATCGAGAAGAACCGGCAAGAAACTCGTTCTGGTTCATCGTATTAACAAATATATATAATATTTAGAATATATTAGGTAAATGCCACAAACGTTTTTAATGGATGCACAGAGATGAGTCAATTCCAGACACACCATCGTTCACATATTGATCCACTCTATAATAAATAGCCTTTTGACACCAAAACCCGCTTGACCATGGCGCTTTAATTCCAAATCCGGCAAATCGGTATTATCCTTTGGGACTTTGTTGTAAAATCTAACACTATTTCCCAAAAATCTGTTACTGGTTTCACAGTTTCTAGTATATAGATTGTGCCGGTTTTTTTTACGAAATCTAGCTTTTCAAGGTTCTTACGCACATACATTAAATTATCAAGAATGTATGTAATGTATTAAATCATCAAACACATGTTGCGCTACACAACACAAAATATAAATACTAGATGTACACAGGCTGCTATACTATAATACGTAGTCTGACGTAAACAGCAAAACGCAAGCCCGTCGGTCATGCTTACTAGCATGTCATGATGATAAATTATAAATTTATCCCTTGCCAAAAAAAAAAGAGCCTAAAGAAGTTTTCACTTCAACAATCTATAATCTTTTATTGAATCGTATGGCTATTTGGTTAACAATATTTAAAATGTAAATGTATAATTAGATTTACTAGCCTTTACTCGCGGCTTCGCTTACTTTAGTATTAATTTGATTTGTTCTTTGGGAACAAAACCTTTTTTCTAGAAGAAAAGTTGTCCCTTTCTATATCCCTGAAAACTTGTATGCAAAATATAATAACCATCGGGTGAATAGTTAAGGCAAGCGTAACAAAAACACAATATCTATTACTTTAACAGTCGTGGACTTAGCCAGTGGAATATCAATCCGATGGGGTTTTAGTACGTGTGACTCGGGCATATACATCCTCTGCTGCATGGCGAGATGAATATCCGTTAGGGATTTCCCATGGAGAAAAAAAAAAGTTTCGAACCTCGATATGTACCAACGAATATTTCGGAATTCGCGTGCATTTACTACATTAAATTGGTAACACTATCGGCTGACGGTGAAGGAAAACATCGTGAGGAAACCTGACACTGAAAAATTTTCTTGTAGTACTACAGTGTGTGGAAAAACATAGAACAATGGATTTCTCAAAGTTTGAAATCGCCAATACCCCGCGCCATGTGCTGGCGTGGATTATGCCCATAGCTTC
This sequence comes from Antheraea pernyi, assembly GCA_015888305.1. Classification (NCBI taxonomy): domain Eukaryota; kingdom Metazoa; phylum Arthropoda; class Insecta; order Lepidoptera; family Saturniidae; genus Antheraea; species Antheraea pernyi. Next base: position 413,741 of record MU158769.1, on the reverse strand, counting down.
CTTCGTGAAGAGGCATATGGCCCTGCTGTACAGGCTGATGATGTGTACTTTTTAAACATTGGTAAAAAGTTCTATTTATGACATCACTGATATGTTATATTTATATCCTGTCTTAGAAATAATGGAATTAAAGAGATGAATATGAATGAGTTACAAACACTATACCTATGTATGGTGGCCGGGCCCACTCCGTGGCCCACCTCCCAACCCGTCTCCTTCCCTTCAAACCCTTCCCCCCAAAGGGTGGCAATGCACTAGCAACTCCTCTGGTGTTGTTAGTGTCCATGGACGGTGTTGATCACTTAACATCAGGTGAACCACCTGTTCGTTTCCCACCTATGATAAAAAAAAAAGTTACTGAAAGTATTTCCTCATATTGATAGTGGTTTAATGCTATATATAGAATACCTATTTCGTTGATTAGCAAACAACACCACTTAAAACGAAAATTAGGGGGTTTTTCCTTTTAAATTTCAATGGATAGATATTCACATGACGCGTCAAACTACCTGTCACATTTTGTAAGGTTTCAACCAATAAGAGAACAGTCTTCAGATCACTAGTTACTGCATGAGGATAAATGCGAGACAGTATAATAAAAAAGGTCTTTTCACATCCCTGTAAAATCATGAATGAAATTGAGTTGCGCGTAATTGTTTGTTTGCTTTGCTAACGATATGTGTGCCGGCCGTGTCGACGGCTTTTGTATTCTATGTCAAAAAAAAAAACAATATCATCCGTTAAAGGCAGAAATTTTTTTTATAACAAAATGTATATAGCAAAAAAAAATGCGACTTCCAACAGTATTATTTATTACCAACTCTTGTAGTCTATTAATTTAGGCATGACATACACTACCAGTTCACAGAACCTCATAAAAAATTCTATTACGCGCTTTTGAACTAAATTAATGTAAACAAACATACAGATAATAAACATTGTATATCACATTCTTGATCAGTGCATTTTACAACAAAACAATACACGTATAGACATAATTACAGATTTATTAATATAAATAATAATTATAATAAAAATGACGTATTTTTCAATACCATATGTATTTATAATCTAACGGAATCAAGAATAATATATAAATTTTAGTTTTTCGATCCCTCGGCCTTGTGTTATGTAAATACGAACAAGTGTTTTTGAATAAGTCAGTTCAATGTGAACGAATGAATTTGTGGATGAATTTACCGCCCTCACATGTTCGTGGCGTCCTGGTCCTAGTGACAATTTATCAATTGTTTGAATAACATATTCTATCTATACTAATATTATAAAGAGGTAAAGTATGTGAGTTTGTAGGGGAACAACTACTAAACCGATGTTGAAAATTCTTGTACCAATAGAAATCCACGTTATTTGTGATGGTCATAGGCTATATATTAACCCAAAAATGGCAAAGTAAGTCGGAGAAAAAACAGTCGAACGAGAACGTCTCTTACGATCTTAACGATGAGAGATATATTATTGAGTTCTAGAGCTTGATAATGCCTACGAAAAAGTCACCGATAGCATATGTCTAACTTTTATATTTAAGTCACAAAAATTAGATTTTTATATTAAAAAATATTTAATCGTTAAGTGATGTTTATTGGTTTATTTGTTTCTTATATAATATAATAACTGAGCCACAGCAACGCGTGGCCTGGTCAATAGAGGATGGCATACTCGAGATCTAGAAATGTAGCTAACAAAGAAGGTCTAGGTCAGTGGTACACAAACTTTTTTTTTTTAAACGGGCCACGAACACGTTTCACTCATGGTGTCGCGGGCCGCAAACTACAAATATTTAGGTATTAAATAAAAAAAAGTAATTTCAAATTTGTTAATAATTAACGTATTAATGTAGTGAAAAATTATTGAACAATAAAACAAGCTTAGTATAAGTAACTTTTATATCATAAGGAACGCATTACGGTCGGGTTATCTGGGATCTATTTAATTTACTCAGCGTGCTCATAGTTTATCTGATCAACGCGAAATTGAAAATAAAGTATAATCGGGTGGGCCAACTACAAAGACCGGGCGGGCCGCAGGTTGAGTATAGCTGGTCTAGTTGAAAATAATACTCACAACAAACATTGTGGCGAGGAACTTGCCGCAGCCCCACGACATGTCCATGTAGTCCCGCTGCTCTGACCACTGGAACCACATCCTAAGCCCGTCTTCAAGGAATGTGGAGATGAGGCATAACCGCGCCACCGTTGGCAGTACATTTTTACCTTTACGTATTACCTGTAAAAGAAAAATTTATTACAAAAAAATATGTCACTATTATCTATGGTATTTCTTTTTTTTTTATTCAAATGAGTAACGAAGTTTTCAGTGGGATCTTGAAATGCCATTTGTGGTTTTTATATTTTATTCATAATCTTGTGTTATTTGGCTCTATTTTTTTAATATAGTTTGGTTATATTTCCCAAGTGAAATGGATGGGAAATAATACTAGGGAAAATGGATTCAAAGTTGCCACAAAAACTCGTTCGAAAATTCGAACAAGACGAAAACCATTTTGTTAGTTTGCAATTGCAATAATAATCTACTAGAAGATAGGTTACCAAAAAAAAAAAGTAACATTGAATAAAAATAGTAACCTCAAACAAAAATGACTGTGCCTTTAATACGAAAGTACCACCCAAACTTTTTTAAAGCAAGTATTCAACACAGAGTACGTTATATAAATAGAGGTCGCACTCGTTCTTTCCCTCCCTAAACTCCCTACTACTAAAAAACTCCCCTAGAGAGGACTATCAAAATCACCATTGCTTTACGTAAATAAAGAGAACGTCATCCGAGTCTGAATTCTATACTTTACTAGCGGACCTGGCGGACGTTGTCCTGCCTTGATAATAAAAAAAATCCTAAAAGTCAACCGCAACGCCACCTACCGGGTCCAATTGTGAATCTAAACCATTCTCGGATCCATTGGAACACGCACGCAAAGTTTTATTAAAATTGGTCCAGCCGTTTAGGAGTTTAGTGACATACATACGCACAGAAGAAATTTATATATAAAGATTTGTACAACTCAAGCAGACTCAAAAATATGTACTTACAAATACAGGTTCAAACATATAAAAACTGAAACTGGTTTAAATAAGCCCGTGGGTGTGTTGAAGCATTTTATAAAGTCTTAAAATAGAACAGCTGACAAGCTTGGTTACATAGAAAGCCTAGACTGCGTTCAACAACTTATTGTGAATTAAAAATATGTCCAAATGTAATGTAAAATATTTTTGCAATAACTATACATTGAACTTTTAACAAAATATACAAATTAACTAGTACGTTTGTTTAATTAACGAAGAATTAAGGTTTTTATTTACAATTCTTCAATTTTCATAATAAACAATTAATAAGCAAACAACTACTAACAAAATAAAAACCAATAAGATTGAAAAAGGATTTTTGGCGGGAACGTTATCGCGTAGTGGATTTTATATTTTCCTTATAATCTTGTGTTAATTAACTCTATATTTTGTAATTTTGGTTATGTTTTACGGTAATATCGTTCGGTTATTGTGCACAAGTGGAATAAGTGGATGGGAAATAACACCACGGAGTGTGAATTCTGAGATGCCACAAACACTTCCAGGAAAGTTTTCACATGGGTCCACCATGGACATTGAAATTAAGACAAGACACTGGTAATATAAGTAACTAGTCGACCCGTGCCCACATCCTTGGACGGTAATAGGCATTATCAAGCTACAACTTTTCTCTTGAAACTCAATCACATGTCTCTCTCATTGTTAAGGCAGCGTTCGTAAAAAACGTTTTCCTTCGATCATTATTTCTCAGACTCCCCAGATATTACCCCCTATAACCTCACAAACTTTACCTCTTTATAATATAAGTATAGATAATATAATTAGTTAATAACTTCTGCCCGCGACTTCGTACGCGTGGCGGGACCAATAGGAGCGGAGCACCAATGAAGAATGTTTCAAAATCGTGGTATTTTTTCCTCTTGAGAGCTTCCGCTGCGTGTTAGCGTTAACTATTCCGCACGAACGAAGTCGCGGGCAGAGGCTAGTCAATTATATTAGTAAACTAGCGGGCCCGGCAGACGTCTCGCCCTGAGTATGAAAAAATCCTTGACAAATGATATACTAAAACGTTCCTCAACAATCACTCTATCCACCGGTGAAAACCGCACGAAAATCAGTTCGGTAGTTTTTGAGTTTATCGCGAACAGACAGGCAGACAGACGCGGTAGGGGACTTTGTTTTTATACTATGTAATGATGTACGCGAATTCAGAATAATTCGATGGTATATGCCGGAGTTCGACCTGGAGGACATAGGATTGATATTTCACAGGTTCACTACTCGACCACTGAGGCTTCTGTATACTCATAGCATATTAAAAAAAATCGAGGCACCCGTAAGTACTGCAGACAGAAATGAAAACTCATTACAATAGAATAACTGAATTCTGTTTTGAATTTTTAAATTAATTATACTGTAAATAACTTTTCTCTGGTTTGGTTTTCTCATCTATTGGCACTCGGAACAATAATTATATACATTTTTATAAAGTTTATAACTCATATATGATGGGCTGCACAAACTCAATATTAGATGTACAGAGTCCCCTATCGCGGTCGCTAGTCTCGCGCAAGCAGCACAAGCGAAATACGATCGGTCACACTTACTAGCATGTCATGACGCGAAATTATAAATTTATTTCCTGCCAAACCTACCGCTCAACGCGCCTAAAGAAGTTTTCATTTCAACAATCAAAATTAGTCTTTGGTTCGTATTGTCAATTATATTCAAATTAACAAGTATAAGCGATTAACAGCCGTCTGTAACTTCGCTTAAATTAAAATGTGAATCTTCATAGTTGAATCAGTAATTTTGGAAAATATCACGAATAAATAAATGTACCTAAAGATAATAGATACCGCTCCTTTCAACAAAAAAGATGTAACTCAAAAATTCAATTTTGTAGGAGAATGCGTTTAAAGATCGGTCACATTTACACGTTCGACTTTGTTAAAAATAAATGGAGCGCTTTAAGTCAACTCTAAAAGTTGGAATAAGTACTTCGTAACTAATGTATTTTTACTAATGTATTGTAGAGAGAGAGAGTACTTATTTCATTTTACTTCACTTAATTAACTGAACTATCAACGAAGATTAAGTTTTTCACAAGTTTAGTTTTGATCATACAGAAGTGGTTGTTGAATTGAACGTATTCTTCTCCTAATGTCAATTTACTGTCTGGTGAAAACTCGAATGTAAATTTTCAGTTCCTGTTTTTTCATTAAATGAGCAATATGTTGCAAAAAATTTGACATTTACTCTCATTAATCTACGCTGCTTATAAAAATAATCAACAAAAATATTCCGAAACTTAAAATTTTAATGAAACTTTATACACAATAACTCATTCTATACAAAACATTCTATTAAGTAAGCGACATGATTTTTCATAATTATTTCGATATTACAGTCATTACACCTTGTTGCTGTGATAAAGTTTTGTAATATTTATAACACAAGAACGATAACGTATCTAACACGATGTTACTGTAACTATACCTCCTTCGTAATACCACAATTCATAATTGTTTAGATAAAACACGTTTATATGGACATTTTAATAGTTTACTACATTAAATTATTCCAGCTCCTATGCAGGACTGGAGGGAACGATTGTTCTCGAACATATAAAGCAGGTATTAGCGCATCTCTTATAATTTTGTAACCATATATTTTTGTTCATCTGCTTGTAAGAGACCCACAGCAGGGCCATATGTCTCTTCCCGAAGGAATGTGTAGCAAAAATCAACACGCCAGCCCACGACGTATTGGCGATTTCAAGCTCGTGAGAAATTCACAGATCTGTGGTTTTCCCACATACAGTAGTACTACACGAACATTTCTCAGGTTTCCTCACAACGTTTTCCTTCACAGTCAGTCGATAGTGTTACCAATTTAAATTAAGAAAGTTACGCGAATTTTGAAAAATCGCCGGGGATAGAACCTACACACATCGAGTTGATATACCACCACTCGATTGCAACTTTTTTGTTCATATTTACTTATATTGATTTGATATAATATATTACCTATATTTACGTAAATACATTATTGAGTTTATGTATAGATATATATACGCATACATTATAAGATGCGCGAATATGTTGCGAGGAGGGGGACAATACAAATACATCACTTTTTGTTAACAGTCACTCGATTTCACTTAATGTATATACCACAGACTATATACAACAATCGTTATTAAGGCATAAACTTCAAAACAATTAGCAGTATTTCATTATCTGCACGACTGAGAAACTATATGAATACAAAAGGGATATTAAAAATATTTTATTCAATTTATGCCCTATAAGAAAACACTAATGGATGACAGAACATTACAAGTTTAGAGAAAACCCCAGTCGTCGAATAGTGTCTGAAAAGTTCAGAAAAAAAAAACATCCCAGTTATCGAATCGAACCGGAAAGAAAGATGATGAGATTTATGATTTATTCGTATAGCTTTGTACAGTTCAACGAATTGTTTTCACCGAATATACAGAGAGAGAAAGAGAGTCATATCCACACATCACTATCGTTCACGTAACAATCCACCCACCGTATAAATTTTAACAGTGAAATCTTATTGTCATGGTGCTTACTTGCTAGCTAAAAAAGCTATTATACATTTCTAAACATCTCGATGGACAAGGTGTTAGTGTCATCTCTTTAAAACACAAAAGGCAGTCAAATAATCTCCATTTCCCTTTGGCTTCCATGGCTTTGTGTATGGGAGATAATGTAAAGCATTAGGGCTTATTTGACTGAAGGTATTTTTATAACCTCTTGAAATAGGTTGTTAAATTTCACGTTTTATAAATTGTACGCCGGTAAAGTATCCATGGGCATATAATAAATAACGATATAAGTGAGGTACGTAAATTAAATGTGAAATATAAAGTTACATGGTAAACGGGGTAATTTTAAATTATTCACATTACGATAAACTAGGTAACGAGTAACATATTCTAGTAAAAGTGAAAGTCGGTGGACGCGATAAAAGTAAAAGTGAAATTGTATAACGAGGTATATAGCCAAAGCCGCCAAAGGTTTCCGTCTACAATAAATAGATAAAGAAAATATCAATTTTACAAAAATATTCAAATTCGTATAAGTGAATTTCGGCATTTATTATTTCATAAAATTAGATATTGTCTACGTCTAGTGGTATAACTTGTAGTTTTTTATATATTTTATACCATGTATTACCATGTATACCATGTATAAATATTATGTAAGCTTGATACGTGATCACGGTTGTAAAATAGATTGATACACTACTATTGCTACGATACGATGCTACATAGTAAAATATAGTATAAAACAAAGTCCCCTACCTCGTCGGTCTGTCCGTCTGTTCGCGATAAACTCAAAAACTACTGATCGGATTTACATGCGGTTTTCAACAGTGGATAAAGTGATTCATGAGGAAGGTTTTGGTATATAATTTGACAAGGATTTTTTTATAATCAGGGCGAGACAACGTCTGCCGGGCCCGCTAGTATTAAAATATATTTCTCTTATTATTTCTGATATAAATAACAGTAACTAAAGTATTTAATTTGATAAGTATGAGTGTTATATTTGTCGACACAGTCTCGTAAATATTTTATTTTTTTAATAATACGTAAATCATAAAAAATTACTGTGATACGTAATATCCTCAGGAGACATATACCATTACATACTTTTTTGTAGACATTTTTACAGTAAAATACTGTACTAGATTTTTATAGGTGGTTATAGTGTAGTACAAATTATAGTCCCACCTCTGTTGGACAGTAGTCCAAAGTTTTATATAAACAAAAAGTACTACTTATGTACATTAAAATTTACAATTTAATAATTTCAAAAAAACTATACTAATATACTTTATTCAAGTACCTATAGGTGAAAGTTAATGATATACAATTAGCTACAATAAGTAATTACTAATTAAGTCAAACTCTGAAAAGAAACATTAACCCTCATTAAAAAAATATACTCCTATAAAGTGTTTAAATGCAATATAATAGCATAAATTTCACACTGATACTACTATGAAGGGAAAAATGCTAATGAGGTGCCGCCATAATAGATCTATAATTACATTACACTTTGAAATGGATAGTAGTGTGACCAAAACAAATCTAACAAGCTTTAGTATTAGTTATAATTGGATTAACCAATTTCGATCTCGTATCCGCATTCATATTTAAAAACTTCTGTACTAAACTGGTTAGAATGGCATCTGAAAACAATAGTTCGCTTTCTCACTCTCATCTGGCAAATTTTAGTTGTATCAAAAGAAAACAAATTAATTTATGTCGAGTTTTATTCACTATGATGATCAGTGACTTGTTAAGCAAAAGGACAACAAATAGCAAGTTCGATTTTGTGCAATAACATGAAAATATTATTGTGCAGTTAGATTTCAGTTTTCACAACAAAAAACAACCGCTCTGTTAACTGGTAAACGTATAGTTTGTAAGGTATAAATAATTGATTATCTGATACAGATTCTATCCAAGTTTAATGTCGTTATTTATGGCACCACTGCACGCGACTTATAACAGTTTTATCAATGCTGTGCATTATACAAAAATGTGCATTTTATCAAATACCACTCTCGTGACATGGTTGTCGGAAGTAATTCTGTTGCTAAATTCATAATTTCGGTATCATAGTCCAATAAAAAAGAAACGAGTTATTTCATATTACATCATAATCATTATGATATAATAGCAAAGAAAAGCAACTTTAAACTCACACACACACAATTATATACAGACACAGACAATAGCAATGACTTCCCTTGGAAAACAAATATTTGTTACCAATGTTTAGCTTCTAAAATGTACAGATTTATATGGAACTAGTGGGCCCAGCAGACGTTGTCCTGCCTTGCTAATAAAACATAAATCCTAGAACTCAACCGCAGTGCCACCTACCAGTTCTAATTCCAAATCTAAACCAATCTCAGATCCAATGGAATATGTACACAAAATTTCATCAAAATCGGTCCAGCCGTTTAGGAGTAGCTCATTGACATACACATACCCGTATAGAAGAAATGTATATATAAAGATAAACTCTCTCCGAAATGAATAACTATACATGGATGCAAATTTGTCATCTTGGGCCTATCCGTGTGTTCCAACAGACAAATTTGGGAGGCAAGGTTTAATTTAATATTTAAAGTGCTACTAACAGTACTCATCCTAGGGTATTAATAAACTTTAGGCTACACCCATTCGAAATATCTGTGGCCAAATACTGAATTAAAAAAAAATCTTAGAGATTCTTTCACATAAACATTAATAGACCAATAAATTATCAACTCCATATCTGAATATCAATTATTAAATTATGACATTAAATAATAAATGCAATAATGTTAGATGAAAAATTAATTATTCAGTTAATACTTTGTTAGTTCCAGTAATAAACATTTGTTCTTCTGATAATTTAAAGTGTTCAAATTCTATTTAGTACTGATTTTGGGAAAAAAAAATATTATGGCCAAATATATATAGCAAAGTTTCATATTTCTAATTACTTTATGTCATGTAGAGAATTATATAGTAAGATCCCTTACAATAATTCTATTAACTTTATTAATAAACAAATATCATTTATTACAACTAAACATACATCATTTATAACTTTTGGAATGTATATTTATCTGTAAATACATCCAAGGGTTATACAACATACATTTAACATATTTTAGTAACTTCTTGACAGTAGCAAGTGTATCTAGAGCAGTAAATTTTCTACATTTGCATACATTTTTCAATTTCTTTAGAATTTGAATTACATGTAATTGAATGTTGTATTATAAAAATGTAAAATGTTATGATACTTATGAAGTTTTAATGTAGAATTAATAATAATAACATATATATGGAATGATCACAATTAAAAGATAGATGGGTTACGGGGTGAAACATCTACAATTAATAATTTTTAGTAACTTCTAACAGAAACTCTACACATCGTAAACAATAGTAACACCATCATCATGCTTGGCAGCGATTTATACCTATATGGATTATAACTATTTTTAAATATAGTAAATACGCACTTATACATGTTGGGAAATTCAACAAGAGAATAAGTACGGTGACGTGACAAACAGCATCCGAAGTACATATATTGCAAATTATTCAAGATGTACATAAAATGTGCTATAAACTAACCTGATCTGCAATATCTTCAGCGGTGGATACATATTCATTTGGTATTAGCATTTTTTTACCGCAAGTTTACTACACATTCACAAGAGATTTCACTGCTGTCGAACTAGTCACGTCAGTCTACCGTTGTCGAATGACGTGTGGATAGTTGGATACATATCCGGCGGATTAATACTCTTAAAACATAACTATAATCAAATTACAATTAAATGACTACAGATAGTAAAATAAAAAATATAATTTAAATATCTACGTAATTTTTTATGATCAAAGAATGAGTGAGTGATTACTTTAACAGTTATTAAAGTTAAAAATATTAAAATATACCGGATGTTTTTGTTGAAATTATCAAATACTGAAAAACGATACATTTTATACAGAACTCTTAAGTAAGAATTATAAGCATATTTTTTTAATATTCTGATCTTCGCATATTTAATAATGTAGTTTATATTTGTTATATTTAAATTTTATTTTTATATTTAACATAATATAACATTTTATTATTACACATGCTTTTAAAACGTGCAATCTATTTACAATATATTATTTATTGCAAGTAAAACTTTTAAATTTTTACTAACCTAAATTATGGTTACATCCAACATTTATACAGATCTATAGTCTATATTACATTATAGTGTATAATACAAATTTAGTAATATTCTTTTTTATTCTAATGTCGCTCATAGCACTATGTGGAGTTCAGAGATGACTAATAATTAGATAGAATATGTATATGGAAAACTACATGAACAAATTTCGAACAAAAACAAAGTTCGGCTTTATCTTTCAAATAAAAACAAATTATTACATGACGTCCGACTTGGCTGCATGGTTTAGATAACTTTGCCTTTTTCTTAGGATATAAAAAACAGAAACCTCAAAAGAAAAACGTCTATGAACCCTATGTGAAAGAAATTCTCTGTGGGACAATATCATATATGTCAAAACTAGTCTGTGGTCAAAACCATTTCAAGAATTTCGCAAGGAGTACCTACTTACCAAAGAGTATAATAAGTAATATAGGAATACTTACGGTATTATTCTATTCCTACAAATTAGGGCTGCTGAAATTTTTTAAAATATCTGATATTCCAATATATATAAATATGAGTATCTGGATTAGATATATAAATAATCAATATTTCGATATATATCAGCTAATTTAAAAGAAAATAATATTGTAAATCCACTTAAAATTGATTACACTTTTTAATACAGTATATTTTTATAATTTATACCATAAATATTTTAAAGGTTACATTACAGTTCTTAGGGCTACTTACACAAAAGTTGTTCAATCATATTGATAAATGTAATCATTAATGTTTTATCGAAATACGATAATTATGTGTACCAATATTTTTCAATCCATCAGTTACCAAGTTGTTTAAGTAGTGCTAGTATACTGATTTGGCCGGCGGAATATAATTTCTATGTCCGCAGTTTCGAACCCCAGCGTGACTATAACAATTTTTTAAAAATTCGCGTACAAGTACTAATTTAAATTGATAACAATATCAGCTGATGGTAAATGAAAACATCGTCAGGAAAACTAAACCTGAGATATGTTTTTGTAGTACTACTATATGTGAGTAAAACATACAACCATGGATTACTCATGCTTTCACTACTAAGATTATTATAACCAGCCATCCAAACTCCGGTACTTCGATTCATTGATCGAAAACTACGGCAGCGTAGACAATAATGGAAAAAGTAGGATAAATTCATGCTGCACGAATGGCGAAAGATGTTTAGGGTAGCTTGCGTTCCACGAATGAACTTGAAACTCACGGGAAAGGTGTATAAAACTATTATAAGTCACAATCAAACTGCTTGCACCTGAATGTTGGGTTATGAAAGAAACGGATGAGAAAAAACTGTAAGTGGCAGAAATGCGATTCTTAATATGTGTAGTGCTAGAATTGTTAAAATAAAAATATATCAGATAAAGTTTGAAAACATCACCGGTGACAGAGAAGTTGAGGAATAATATAATTAGCATGATACGGGCATGTCATAAAGAGAGATGAAAGTCTTATAGTTAGAATAGTTTTAAAGTATGAAAGTGGAGAGATTAAGATTAGAGGAGACCGAAAAAGGTATGGATACAGTGTGTAAAAAATAACATGAGTATAAAAGGTGTGAATTTTGAGATTATATCTGGAAGACGAGAGATGAAAAGGAAAACGTAATGTATCGACTTAACCTAGGTGGGATAACGGTAAGAAGATGATGACGTATATATTAAATAACAAACATAAAAATAATAAAAATACAGTCGAATTGATAACCTCCTTTTTTGAAGTCGGTTAAAAATATTAACCGCCGATATCCAAATTTTATTATCGATATATTATTATGTCGGCCAAAAGAACATTAGTATAAAATATCGATATTTAAAAATACAAGTAAATGTATTTCAATATGTTGATATTTTATCAAGAGTCCTACCGCTAGAAGTAATTTTATTCTGTGGTCTTACCACAAATGTCAAAAATATATTTTCTCATTTTGTGAGGTTGTTTGCTGTTTTTATATTATGATTTCGTAAAAATTGAACTTCTGTAACTTTTTGTTTTTATAAAGTAAACAAACAATAGGAGATAAAACGCATAAGTAATCTTACAATCAATAGCGGATATAAAAATATAGCGGATATTTGTACTTTTTAAAATACACTTTAATTCGTGTTCTTTTAGTAATTACACATATTCAAAGAAATGCTTGAGGTAACATGCAATGATCGTCTTGGAAAGAAAGTCAGAGTAAAATGCAACCCCGACGATACAGTAGGAGACCTTAAGAAGTTGATAGCAGCGCAGACGGGAACGCGTTACGACAAAATTGTGCTGAAGAAATGGTATACAGTTTTTAAAGACCACATCAAATTGTCAGATTGTATCCTTTTATAAATATATTGTGTAACTCGTTTTAACTTAGTAAACAGCTGACTACCCCTCTAAACCACTCCCCCGCCGCGGAAAGTTATAGTTATTGAGAAATTCAAGATCAAAGTTTTGTAATTTTGTCGCCTCCAAACAATGATTGGTAATTTTGTATATCAACAACATGACAATTTTTAAGCTTAAATTCAACAGTTTGTACAATACTATGTCTATATATTAGTAGAGTAAAAAGTTATTGCTGGAAAAATGTAAATTTTGTGGAAAAAAATAAATTTGAAGTATTTAAAACTCTAGAATGAATGAATGAATTCTTTATTGCACTTTTGATTTGTACAATGGCAAGCTTAATGCCATTAGGCATTTTCTTCCAGCTAACGAGCGGTATTGATGTTAAGCAAAACTTTTGTAGGTAGTGCTTATATAAACAAAACAGGAGAAAATGGATATATAAATATATACATGTATATATGACATAAATATATAACATAAAACACATACATATATAACATAAATATAAATACATACCTAATTACTTAAATACATATGTACTAATATATAACAATGACAAAGATAGTAATAAAATGTATACACATGGCAAAGTTAATTATAAATACAAACTGTAAAATCACGAACCCTCTGCCTCCTTTTTTTTGAATAAATAGTGGTGTAATTGAGTTTTAAACCTATTGATAGTTTCGACATCTTGAATTCGACGCAGTAATGTATTCCGTAAACATATGGCAGTTATTGTGAATGACTTTGAATATAAATTAGATCTGTGCTGAGGTATCTCCAGAATTTTTGTGTATGGCGAACGAAGATCGTGACCGTGAGCCATTAGGAAAATGAATCGTTCCTGGAGATATTGTGGAGATCTACGGTCAAATAGAACACCATAAAGAAAATGCAATATGTGAGCGTTATGACGAAATCGGATATCGAGCCAGTTTAGTTGCGAACGGAATTGAGAAATGTGATCATATTTACACAGCCCGAAAATGTTACGAATACACAAGTTTAGGAGGCGATCAAATTTATTGAGTAACTCCTCTGTAATAGTATATAGTATTAGTATATAGTATCTGTAATAGTAATAGGTTACATCGGCGTGATGGGTGAGGGTAGGGTAGGGTTAGGATGGGGGGTGGGGGGGTTGCGTAGGATAGCGTAGGCCGGAGGGGATCTCAGGGTGGCTCAGGCGGAGGAGGAGTAAACCTCAATAAAAAATCAATTGCGGGGCGGTGGCGGAGCGGCTTTGCCTCTCCGCTGCTGGCCGAACTCAGGGAGAAAGGGGCGGGGGCTCCGGACTCTCATTGCACGGGTTCGGCGGGCTGGGAGGCAGTCTTACAACTGGGCTGCCTCAGTCGGGTGTGGCGTGGGAAACGCCTGCCACCAGGGGGTGTTGCGGAGCTTGCTAACGCACCCCGGGGCACTCCCCTAGTGCAGCGTTTGTTGTCGTGGAGTTTTAGCTGGTTAAAGTCGCCGTATGGCACCACCCCTGCGTGGCATCACAATGGCTGGTGGTCGGTTCAAGTCAGGCCTGACTGGCCCCGAGGGCCTGACAGTCCATGATGGATTTTCTCTCCACGTAAAAAAAAAAAATGGGGCGTAACAGCGAGTTGACAAGTGTTTTCTTGGTCGAAAGTGGTAAAATTTTTTGCATTCTTTTAAGGGAGTTAAGAGGAGGAGGGTTTTAAGTTTTACTGACTGCATTGATATGTTGCACCCGTGATAGGTCTTTGGACATGTGCAGACCTAAATTCTTGACTTGAGAATAATATTCCAGTCTAACGTTATTGTACGTAACTTTGGGCAAAGTTTCAATATTTAACCGGTTTAGGGTAGCTCGACGACCGATAATTATGACTTGTGTTTTTATTGGATTAATAAGGAGACCGTATTCCTTGGCCCAAGAGTGGATGCGGTGCAGGTCATCGTTCATTCTTTGTATGCACTCTGAAATTTCATCCACATTTTAGACTACTTTATTAAAAAAAGAAAAGTAAAGAAAGGCATAGGGCCTTCCTTTACTGTTGATGAAAATTTATATTTAATAAATTGCCCTATTGTATTAATTTGAAAAATATATTTTCCATAACTTAAATTCTCAGATGAAATCCATGATGGGATGAATTTGGAGCTGTATTACCAATAAGATAAATATTTAACTTAAAAATTGTATAAATACTATATTAAATGTAATTGCCTGAAATTATATTTTTTGTTTTAAACCTTAAAATAGTTCATAAGTACATAATAAATTTGTAAAAAGTAAAATTAAAAAGTATTATTTATTTTAATCTTTTTTAACCGACTTCAAAAAAAGGAGGTTATCAGTTCCTTTGTATTTTTTTTTTTTTTATGTTTGTTACCTCATAACTTTGGACTGGGTGAACCGATTTTGATTATTCTTTTTTTATTTGAAAGCTGGTGCTTCCCATGTGGTCCCATTTCAATTTGGTCCAGTTCCGACAACGGCATCCAGTGCAAAACCGTATAAGTTTTAAATTTGCATTAAGTATGTACACGACAAATAGACGAATAACTCAATATCACGCTAACCGATTTCGATGATTCATTTTTTATTGGAAAGGATGTACTTCAAGGGTAGTTTGATGAGAGTTTGGTTAGGTTCTGATTATGGGATCCGTGACAAAGTAAGTAAACTTTCAAGAAACGAGCCTACTCCTTTCTTAAGGGCCGGCAACGCATCTGTGTTTCCTCTTGTGTCGCAATTGTCAATTCTTAGGTGCCTATTGTGCTTATGTTCGTTGCTGTGTTACAACATGACGCAAGCATTGTAATTACATTATTTAAGGTGTATTATATGTGAAGCGATGGTAGCCGAGTTGGTGGTAGAAACTATCGCGGTTTATTGATAAGGTTGCGTTCGTACCAAACGTTACTTATTGTACAACCAATTGAAACCATATCGCATACCATACCGATAGATACCACCGCCGTTCAAAATAAATAACTCATATAAGATAGAGTAAATCGCGTATTGACGTCTATCTTCCCCTAAAAACGACCGTTCAATAATAATAATTTTTGTTGTGTATTTTCCACGAGATCTCGGAGATCTCGGCGTACGAAGAGTGCTCTCGTAATCCGCTACTAGGTGTCACGGCAATCCATAGATTTCCAGCCATCGCGGCTACACTACAAGGGCTC
This sequence comes from Antheraea pernyi, assembly GCA_015888305.1. Classification (NCBI taxonomy): domain Eukaryota; kingdom Metazoa; phylum Arthropoda; class Insecta; order Lepidoptera; family Saturniidae; genus Antheraea; species Antheraea pernyi. The sequence continues at coordinate 397,416 of MU158769.1, read as the reverse complement.
GCGCGCGCAGCTGTTAAAAAATAAATAACTCAAATAAGATAGAGTAAATCGCGTATTTACGTCTATCTTCCCCTAAAAATAACCGTCAAACAATAATAATAATTTTTGTTATGTCTATTTTTAGACTTCGGTGCCGTCACCGTTAGTAAATTTAAATTCAATCTTATAAAATGCGTGTTGCGCCCACGCTTTTGTAATCGATCCCTATTAGCTCCCGCACACTTCGCGGTTCTCAATAATATCTCGAGCCTAGGTCGTCCCCGCGCGGATCCCTCTTGATATTATTTTCGCGATACAGTGACTCACCTACATCACTTGAACACACATATGAGATTATATCTCTCACATACGTGCACATATATACACATTGTGGGAGGGTTTACTTTTTTTCCCTCAATCGAACTGAATCGAATAGTTTAGTTCGTTTCATTTCCGATATACACGTATTCATTGGTGAATCATGCAATTTTCATTGCATAATTCACAAATGCATATATGTATGAATAGCTTAGTATAGTTTAGCTAGGACAGACGCGTCTTTTTCGGTAACAGCTCGCCGTCTAAGACGGCCGCTGCGCCCGCTCGTCCTCGACCTCCGCCTCTCATGTCTCGGGAGGCCTTCCCGAACCTGCCGGGCACGTCTCGTGCACCGGCAGCGTCTGTACCCGCGACTAGTGCGCCCCCCCGCCCCTACCTGACCCCTCCGGCCCCGTGGGCTCCTAAACCCGCGTCCCAGCACACTCCCAAACCTCCGGCGGCTAATCCTTTACAGGATGACCCCGCATACTCCTTTTCCCTATCGAGTATTGACTACGCAGGTCAATTACTCATCTTCCACGAGATCTCGGAGATCTCGGCATGCGAAGAAACCGCCCGAAATCCTCTTCTACGATCCGTCACTGCAGTACATAGGTTTCCAGCCATCGCGGCTACATTACAACGGCTCGCGCGCGCCGCTATTCAAAAAAAATAAGTCATATGAGATAGAGTAAATCGCGTATTTACGTCTATCTTCCCCTAAAAGCGACCGTTCAATAATAATAATTTTTGTTATGTCTATTTTTAGATTTCGGCGCCGTCGCCGTTAAGTAAATTTAAATTCGATCTTATTAAATGCGTGTTGCGCCCGCGCTTTTGTAATCGATCCTTTTTAGCTCCCGCACACATCGCGGTTCTCAGTGATATCTCGAGCCTAGGTCGTCCCCGCGCGGAGACCTCGTGATATTATTATCGCGATACAGTGACTCACCTACATCACTTGAACACACATATGAGATCATCTCTCTCACACACGTGCACATATATACACATGGTGGGAGAGTTTTGTTTTTTCCCCTCATCGAACTGAATCGAATAGTTTTAGTTCGTTTCAATCCGATATACACGTATTCATTTGTGAATCATGCAATTTCGATTGTACGGTTCACAAATGTATATATGTATGAATAGCTTAGAATAGTTAGCTAGGACAGACGTGTCTTTTTCCAGGTAACAGCCCAAGCCGAGGTGTGCGTGCACCCTTGTGTATGTTACCTAAAACCCAAATCGGTTGTGTGCCTTAAGCGCCAACCTTAGTAGTCCGGTGAAGCTGTGAAGACCCTGCCGTGTCAATAGCGTAGTCAGTTCGAGAAAAAAAAAATCAAATTCAAATCTTTTGTTGTATTATAGTTGGAGTTGTTCTTAATGGACATGACACTGGCAGAATTGTGGAATTATCCACAGAGGCCATAGACTTAATAAAAAAAAAAGACACTGCATTGTGCGAGTTTGCACTCGGAACTAATCAAACTAAATTTATAATTTTATTAAATGTTTTTTACACACGCAGTGGTTAAGTTGTTTTAATTTATAGCTACTCCCCTGTACCTCACAGCCTGTCAAAGTGTCCCTCAGTTACGAATAGTCTGTAACTATGTCCCTGATCTACACACATGCTTTTAGAACGGCCATAAAACATAAGTGTAAAAGAAGATTTAATGTAATCAAATACATTCACCAACTATATACTAGTTCAAATTAAAAATATGCATTAAACTATAGGAACTTCGAAGTTTTTATCTTTATCATTAAAGAGGGATGCCATATATCGATAGCAAGTTATTGACACATAAAAATTGTAATAAAATAAGTATTCTGTCATTTCCAAGCTTCTCAAAATATAAAGTGAAATTTCAATTGTTCATATGACACTTTTAAGAAATTAAGGAACAAGTTTATTTGTTAATATATATTTATCATGACTTCGCTTGAATTAATGTACATTGGGACTTGTATTATAGTCTGGTGAAGAGTGAATGCCCGTCAGGGCAATAGCGTAGTAAATTCAAAAAGAAAACCTATCCCTCTAGAATAGTACTGTTTTTATGGGCACAGTAACCCAGTTTTTCTTGTACCCCTGACAACTTGTATGCAAAATTTCATCATTATTAATAAGGGGTAATAGACTAAAAAAACATATTCGCATTTAGAATATTAATTAGGATCTCATTTTTATTGCATAAATATTAACTTACATTAGACACTGCAATATGTATGGATATTTCTTAAAAGTTGATATACCGAATGCGTATTTTTGGTTTCGCATTAGTCGACCTATTGCCGATTTATAAGTACACTATATTTAACGTTTATATTACAAAATAGTATCTATTTTGTAGTTTTATATAATTATAATAAACTTCTCTCCATTTTTTGTAACTATGAGCAGACAGCGTTGTCATTGTTTCCAATCTGTATATAATTTATTCGTTTCACATAACATGGATTATATCTATTCATTTTTATTTGTCTCCGATGTTCTATGCATGTATCAATGATTATATGCAATGGTATAACGAAGAAATTATTATTTTTTATATGTAAGTACTTCACATGTGAATAAACATCTGCTATATTTTAAAGTAAGTGGTGGTTATTATACCATTTTTTCCATGGTTACTGATGTCTGGGGGATGAGAAAGCAGTAAGAGGGGGCGGAGAGGTGGACTACCGGTGCTCTCACTGACCGAACGAAACACAACAATGCAAGCATTATTACTTCACGTCACTATTTTGTGAGAGGGTGGTTCTCACAGAATAATATTACTCCGCTAGGAGTAATATTATTGGTGGTACTACACCGGGCGCGCCGAACCATTCATGTTGAAACCAAAACTAGTTTCAGCGTGGTTCTACCACCTGCGTTCTCGAACCCTAGATGAATTTATAATTATCAGTTTTCTATCAAATATAACTGGAGAACTGAGATATCTTATAATGTACTTTTGTTGTGTAACCCAATTTAACGGAGTTTTACATTTGAAAGCAGCACTTTAATTTTCTTTAAAAATCCATATAGGATAACCATTTTCCTTTGCGTGGAGATATCTTTTTAATTAAAACCGTAATGCTAATGTGACATAAAATATACGTTTGGATTCATATAGCGGTTAATATATATCGTTTTTTGGATTCATATTTAATTTTATACTATTTAATATATTCGTTTTGTTTTATTTATCACTTTTTGATATTGATTTTATAATACCATCGATAAATCGAGTATAAGAACACTTATTTTGTTTTATCTGTGTTTCTAGTTCCGTTTAGTGTCCGCCATGATTATGTTGTTTTGTTAGATAGGTATTGAGAATATACATGACATTATTTACATAAATCTGTCTATGAAATTACGATTGCAGTGCTCTTCTAAGTAAAAGAATAAACACGGTGCTTTTAGTATTCTAAAATTTTAATTGGGCTGTTAAGTATATCGCATAATAAGTTTGTAAAATGAACGATGCTGAAGGTGTGTATCGTGGTAATTTTTTCACAACTTGTAACTGAACTATGTGATTGACTTATTTTATTTTCCAGAGTATAATCAGCAGAAACCCTCAAAGACTGGGAAACAACATAACGTATTACCAATTTGGGGTAACGAACAAACTATGAACTTGAATCCACTTATATTAGCCAATATACAGGGTTCTAGCTACTTCAAAGGTAGGTAAGCAAACATAACAACGCACAGGAGTTCGGATTTACTTTTTATATTGAAGTTATTTTTGTACATTTGATACTACTGATTTTATGATACTATATAATTATACCATCCTTACTCTAAATTTATACATTTTTTACACATAACATAAGTATAGTTATATATACAGTATATACTACATACTAATATATATATATATATATATAGTTAGTATATATAAGTACACAGAAAACTTATCAAAAACATTTTTATTTTAAATAACTATATTACTTTTCTAATGTTCAAATAATTTGACTTACAAGTATGTATAACCAAACCTGTTATAAAGTAAATTATATACAAGTTGCAATTAAAAAAAATTACAAGTTTGGTTTAGGTATCTAAGATGACAAAGATCATTATTAATACTTTTTGGTAACCATCACAGCAAATATCAAAGCACTTGTTTCAAAATATAAAATTATATCTTTACTTTGTTATAATAATTAGGGTTTTATTAAATTGTTTTTACCTAATGTGACATTTTAGGCTCTTTTCAATGTGTAACATGAAGTTTAAATTCATTGAATCATCAGTATTTAGTACATAAAAACACAATGATTAGTTTCTCACAGTAAAAGATGTGGCTTTATTTTTATACTAGCTGTCCCCTTGACTTCCCGCGACGCCCATATAGAACTTTATGTAAAAAACAATTATGAAAAGTCATTTGAATATATTAAGTTCATTTACTTTTCTCTGGTAATTAAGTTGCTTCGTCATTATAATTACAATAACTTTTTATAAACCAAACCAATTTTAATGAAAACAAGAGTAAATTTTACTCAAATATATGTTTTGTGATTTTCTTGAAGAGGTTTTATTATGAACACACTATTTTAGCAGTGATGCGTGTCCAAACAAAAATACACTCAGACATTTCTATAAATGAGAAACATGTATTTTATTACTTATTCCTAGACATCTGCAACTAAGTTTTTACAAAAACGTAAACCCGACAAACCTGTTCGATTTGCATTCTTTACTAAATATATAATAATATTTAGTAAACTTTGCTAATAACACTGTTGTGGAGTCTGTATTTAATAATAATGATGAAATAAACATATTGATTTGCTCTTAAACACCCCTGTTGTAATAAAGTATGTTGGTAGTATTGTTTTTTTACATTATTAGTTTTTTTTTAATGTGATATGTTGCAAACGAACATGTGGGTCACCTGATGTTAAGTGATCACCACCTTCCATGGACACTAACAACACCAGAGGAGTTACAAGTGCGTTGCCACCCTTTGTGGGGAAGGCTTAGAGGAGGGAGAGGGAGAGGAGAGGGGAGGTGGGTCTCTGGCGCTCTCACTGACCGAACGAAACACAACAATGCAAGCACTGTTACTTCACGTCGGTTTTCTATGAGAGGGTGGTACTACCCCGGACGATTTGACCCATTTATGCTGAAACCAGTAATAGCTTCAGTAGTATTATGGTACTATAAAGTTAATCCAATCTTTGTATAATCATGATTTCTGTACTCTAAAGAAGGTGTAAGATTAGATTTGTAATCATTTACAATAAAATATTGCTCTATAGGTTATTTAATAAATTTTTGAAAATTTAACTAAAGTGTATTGATACCACAAGGCATATTGATACTTTTCTTTAATATGTCTCATGAGTATAAAGTATTAATACTTATTATATGATACCTTTTTCTTTACAATGAAGTTTAAATATAGAAATATATAAAATATTCAGTTAAAAGCGAGTGAATGTTTGTAAGTATTTTTATATAGGAATGTATGTATGAAGATTGAAGAATTAAAGACTATCTATGTCACAATGTTGGTTATTGTATCAATAATAAGTTCTTCTAAGTTACTATAGTCACAAAAAATAATCTATAAATATCATAAACCAAAGTTACTTTTCATGTATCCCTGTGTGTTACTTGAGTCTTTTAAACTGTCTCATAGAAATCATTCAGAAAATCTCTTCCAAAAGGTTTATCACTACATAGTATAAAACAAAGTTGCTTTCTCTGTCCCTATATCCCTATGTATGCTTATTTAAGCATATTAAAGCATAATGCATAAGCATTTAATACTACGCAAGGGATGTTGATACAGTTTTTTTAATAGATAAAGTGATTCAAGAGGAAGGTTTATATGTATAATAAGATCCATTAAATAGTGGAGAAAAACTGTTATTTTTGAGGTTTCTAATGTGACGTCGTAAATAATTACATAACGAATTCGATGCAGACGATGTTGCACGGGTCAGCTAGTATTATATGCATTGTCTTAGATTTTACCACAGATTTAGAATTACATATACAAAAAAAAAAACCTGTTTATGTGTACAAGCTTATGTTTTTTCTTGACTTATTGTAAATATTAATGTGAACAAAATTAATACAAAATCCTTGTACCCATGTGGAGGCTGTAGTGAATGCGGTAAAGCATACATACACTGTCTCGTGTGTTCACATGTTGCTAAGCAAATAGCAAGCATCGTTGTCAGCAGTGCCGCAGTTGCGTGTAGACGATTATACTATAGTTATTCATATGTGGGCATTGTCGAGCCTGTGTGGAGAACATAGGATAGAATCGTTAATTAATAATAAAACATCACACTATATAGTATTATAAATCAGTATTTACAACTAACATTACGTGAATATTATTTAAAAGTTATAATACCAATAATTCATAGAATTTTAAAACTGAAATAATTTTAATTGTCCCCAGTGCACCTGTTCAAGCTGAAGACTTACCATGAGGTGGTGGATGAGATTTATTACCAGGTGAAGCACCTGGAGCCCTGGGAGAGAGGAAGCCGGAAGACTTCCGGCCAGACGGGCATGTGTGGCGGCGTGAGTATGTTCAGCCATATTATAACATTGCTTCCTTGTATTTTTTTCTGTAAATGTAATGTCTCGTCTCAACTATTTTTCTGTCCATTTGCATCCTATGATATATAAAAAAAACCTCTTCCATACCTGTGTGTAACGTCATCTTGTTTTGTCTGCAGTCTCAATAAATGTAAGTTTGGTAGGGCGTTATTGCTAATGAACTGTCAGTCAGTCAGTCTGTATTGTGATAAGTGCTATATGATAGCTGTTTTTACACACATCAGAGGTGCAAATATTCATTTTAAATCTATGGAATGACACAGGTGTGGGTTTTTAACATATCTCATGACATGTGTACATGTACCACCAATGGTATACAAAATATTCATTTTAAATCTATGGAATGACACAGGTGTGGGTTTTTAACATATCTCATGACATGTGTACATGCACCACCAATGGTATACATTAAGCTTAACCTTCAGGCCATGTGGTGTGGAATGTGCTACAATATAATCTACATCTTTAGACAACTTATGGTATTCATTTTATCGCAATAAATAGTCCAAGCATTGTCACGCAGTTAATGACACAGGTGTGGGTTTTTAACATATTTCATGACATGTGTACATGTACCACCAATGGTATACATTAAGCTTAACCTTCAGGCCATGTGGCGTGGAATGCGCTACAATATAATCTACATCTTTAGACAACTTATGGTATTCATTTTATCGCAATAAATAGTCCAAGCATTGTCACGCAGTTAATGACACAGGTGTGGGTTTTTAACATATTTCATGACATGTGTACATGTACCACCAATGGTATACATTAAGCTTAACCTTCAGGCCATGTGGCGTGGAATGTGCTACAATATAATCTACATCTTTAGACAACTTATGGTATTCATTTTATCGCAATAAATAGTCCAAGCATTGTCACGCAGTTAATGACACAGGTGTGGGTTTTTAACATATTTCATGACATGTGTACATGTACCACCAATGGTATACATTAAGCTTAACCTTCAGGCCATGTGGCGTGGAATGTGCTACAATATAATCTACATCTTTAGACAACTTATGGTATTCATTTTATCGCAATAAATAGTCCAAGCATTGTCACGCAGTTAATGACACAGGTGTGGGTTTTTAACATATTTCATGACATGTGTACATGTACCACCAATGGTATACATTAAGCTTAACCTTCAGGCCATGTGGCGTGGAATGTGCTACAATATAATCTACATCTTTAGACAACTTATGGTATTCATTTTATCGCAATAAATAGTCCAAGCATTGTCACGCAGTTAATGACACAGGTGTGGGTTTTTAACATATTTCATGACATGTGTACATGTACCACCAATGGTATACATTAAGCTTAACCTTCAGGCCATGTGGCGTGGAATGTGCTACAATATAATCTACATCTTTAGACAACTTATGGTATTCATTTTATCGCAATAAATAGTCCAAGCATTGTCACGCAGTTGTGGGAGAAGCATAAGACTTAAGAGTAATAAAGTCATATGGCACATTTGTAATGTGAATTATGATTTAAATATAAACTCCTTGACTCATACTTATTTGGGTTTTACTTTTTTGTATTTAATTTGCATCAGTAAATAATTTATCCTGCATAAATGGCACAAATACAATGGCACAATATAATGAATAAAAAATATGATTTTTTTAGTTTTATTTTGGCAGTGTCTGGTTTTATTTTAATGTTCTCTGCTTGTGTTTTAAGTAAGTGCCATTTACTCAAATTTCTGCTTGTATTCAATGATTTATGCTTATTACATTTACAGGTACGTGGAGTCGGCGCTGGCGGCATCGTCTCAACCGCCTTCTGCCTTCTCTATAAACTGTATACACTGCGGTTAACTCGAAAACAAGTGAACGGGCTGTTACAGCACTCCGATTCCCCTTACATAAGAGCTCTCGGTAGGTATGAGTCTTAATATATTTTCTTTACCAGTAACTTTAGTAAATCTGCTGTAAAATGGTAGTCCATTTTAATATAGAAGAGGTAAAATGGGGTAAATTGTAGCTATTTATTTATGTTAGACAAATAGACTCACTATCATACAATTATACTCTAGGAGCTTCTATAATCAGGGATGTCAGATTATTGGAATGTTCGGATTATGGGATTGTATAGAAATTTTGGAGGTTATACTGATACCCCTGCGCAAGCATGGAACGTAAATAGGGAGGAGTGAAGGAAGCATGAGCGTAAGGTGCCGGATTATTGGACGTATCTGACTACTGAAGTGACGGATTACTGAGACTTCTGTAATGCAATGGTGGCTGTCTGCTTGAAGGTTTCTTCTTCTTCCTTATAAAAAGTATGATAGAGGTTTCGGGACTACTAACATAATTTTCAAGATATTTGAGAAATTTCGAGAGCTGGTAATATTTGAACCTTAATTGTTTTTCTGGTTCTTATAGTCGATGATTCATCCAATGTTTATTTGTAGCAATGAGTTCACATCCAGCCTGTAACAGTTCCTATGCTACTTCACGCTGGGTATTTTCCAAATACATTTGTATCACTTCAAATTAGCTTTAGGGCTTTTTATCTTTATCATTTTGGAAAGACAGTATATACTCTTTATAACATTTTAGTTATAACGAAGGTATTAATTTATTTTGTTTAGTTTACCATAAAAACCGTGCGTTAATATATTTTTATATCACGACAGCCATTCTCTATTTGAAGAAATATGTTCTAGTGCAGGATCCACGGTCCATTTTTCACTTGATTACTATCAAGCTAATTTTCTGTCAGTAGCTTCATTTTGATGAGACAGACGCCCAACAATGTCCCGTACGAAAACTCGATTGTGGTAGGTAATAGGGGTAGCAGGGGTCAAATATGTTGATCTGATGATTCTCAAAAATGTATTATTACTAGCTGGATTTTTTTTGTTAAATCTGATGATAATTATCTAAATTATTCGAAAAAATATTTGCCCTACAAAATGTATGGTTTGATCAAAGAGTTCACCTTCCAACATGTCCGATAATGGGGTCCTTAAAAATGATTACTAATCAGCTTTTTTTTTTATAGTAGCACGGCAAAATGACTGCACTATGCCTGATGGTAAGCACAGTACAATCCAAAAACAACGGCGACCACCGAGTGACACATTATCCATCACCGGTCGCCGCTGCCATGCCGGCCTGCGAAAAAGCTGGATATGCACAGTCTGATCCCGAAACGCGACCCGCAGAAGCCAATCACTATAACGGGCTTTTTCACCATATAAATGGTGGTTGCGACCCAGTCAGGCTGTAAAACCCCTGTAAAGCGCGGTGCGCTTTCGCCATTGCCTCGGTTGGCTTGGGTGTCTCAAGTCTTAGATGTTATTCGACACCCCTTACACCCCTAAACTTTAAGGTGGTAGAACCACGCTATAGCTATTACTAGTTTCAGCATGAATGGGTCGGCTCACCCGGGGTAGTACCACTCGCTCTTAGAGAACATCGACGTGAAATAACAGTGCTTGCATAGTTGCGTTTCGTTCGGTCAGTGAGAGCGCCGGAGGCCCATTTCCCTACCTCTCCCACATACACAGACTGGCAATGCACTTGCGACTCCCCTGGTGTTGCTAGTGTCTGTGGACGCTGGTGATCACTTAACATCAGGTGACCAACCTGTTCGTTTGCCTCCTTTTGACATTAAAAAGAAACGAGTTTTTTACGGGAAATTGTTGGGCGTCTCCTCAAAATGAAGCTACTGACGGAAAATTAGCTTGATAGTAATCAAGTGCAAAAATGGACCTTGGATCATGCACTATTCAGTTTTACGATCTAAACCTCTGCAACTCCAACATTTATCTACAAAAACCTTTCTAAATAAAAATCCTTTATAAGCCGAAACCTCCAATAATTTGTAGTTTTTCTCCTCTGTTTAAAATAAATAAAGAAATGTATTTACTATGGATTTTTATATATTTTTGTACTTGTAAGTAATCAAAATGGCGTTTTTCTTTCTTACTCACAAAGATATAATTGAAACAAACTCATTTTAATACATTTGGTCGTATTTACATCTTATATTCTTTTTCTTTTTAAAATTTTGTCTTAGGCCTCTGTAGAAAATTCCATAATTCCGCCAGTGTCAAGTATATTATATAACGATAATACAACAAAAGATTTGAAGTTAATTTTAACCACCACCATTTATGTCTAACATAGACCAAACAGTTAATTAATAACACTAAATGAAAAGCTGTCACAATTGAAATTAGACATTGAAAATTTATAAGTAACCGAATACTCGAGGCTCGTTATTCTTACAATATTAATTCTTGCTTACAATTATCCAAAGGATAGGATTCGAGTTCCTGCGTTTGTCCCAGCATGGATGATCCCCAACTATTTTATTTATTATAACGATTTGTTGATTTTGTTCGGAATCTCTGAGGGTATTTTAGAATGATCTGGACCAGTGGCTGGCAAACCGCAGTTTGCGAGCCTCATGCAACTCTTTCACTCCTTCACTGTAACTCTTTCAAAAATGTAAATGTTTAGTGCAGATGCATATTATTTATGAACTTGACTTGTCAGACACAAGTTTGTTTTGAAACGCAAGCCTACAGAAAAGAGGCACATTTTTAGAAAGTAACAATAGCACAGCTAGCTTGTCGCTCGCAAAAAAAAAAACACGTTTAGCAAATGCAATCTCGAGATTGTACTTTTAATCCCAATTATTTTCATAAAAATATCACTAGCAAAACGAAGCTGAAGTTTAAAAATAAACACTTTGAATAAAGTTTATGGTTTGTGTTTATTTATACGAGTGCTCTTCCGGTGGTCGAACTTCGACTGTAGAGAAAAAGAACCTTTCCAATTTTTTTTTAAATTGATAATACTAAGGCTCGTCAATAGCTACAAATAAAAAAAAGTATTAAGAAAATTGGCTGAGGAAACAGAGGAGGGACATTTTCATGACAGTTTCCCCGCGGCCTATTTATATTAGATTTGGCTATTTTAGATGAGTTTGCTGACAATTGGTCTACACACATATCTTCAGCATATGGAAGTGGTATGATTTCTTTACAGATCTTACAATATCAACGATGGAAGTGTAAAAGAATTCCAAATAAATAAATAAATCAAATGAAATTGTGTATATATTGTGTGTTAAGGGTTTATGTATGTGCGTTACACCCAACCACCGGCGGACTTGTTCGACTGGTACGTGGACTACCTGGACGATGAAGAGGAGGTGGAACCTCGCGCTGGAGGTGGAGCACCGACTACCATCGGCGCCCTAGTTAGACAGATGCTCATCAAACTCGACTGGTTCAGCACACTGTTCCCTCGAATACCCGTCCCAATACAAAAGCAAATTGAACAGAGGTATGTCCTATTTTTTTTTATTTAACACTCATTCTTTGTCCAGGAATTACTTAGGGCGCGACCATTAATTATGTCTGGGATTTAGGGGGTCGAGCCGAATCTCATTAAATCTCTCGTGAGAGAGAGTTGGCAAATATCACGTAATTTTTTTCCGAGCTAGAATAGTGTAAAATATAGTAATACTGTGAGATTATGACATTAATTGGACGTAAAAAAAAATCTATACTAAAATATTCCGAAATCTGACACAATTCTGCTATATATAAAACCCATGAATAAATGTAAAGTTATGTGGTATCAATACTTCGAGATGTAATATGATAATAATAATAAAAAAATGTAAAAATAGTAAATATAATAGTAAAAACAACAATAATAAAGCAAGTTGTGTTCATTAATAAATATAACGCATTTATACTCAAAATACGAATTTTTAGAGATCTCCCTTGAAATTAGGTTAGGGTTAGGTTCCCCACGTAAAAAAAAGAGGGGAGAGGGGTCGAAATAAATCTCACGACATCTCAGTAGATTGGAGGTGGGTCGCAAAAAATTCTCAAAAATGCCTCACATAACTAATGGCCGACCCCATATGAGCTGTCATTCTTTAAATCCTACGATTCTAATTTAACAGTTTTTCTCATCATTGCTTAGCCCTTTAAAAGCGTAATGATATGACCCCTAGATTCTCGAAAGCTCACAATAAAAGTCTGGTTGTAATTTGTTCATTCCACTCAGAGGTTTATCCACACAAACAGTAGGCTACAATTTTAATTATATGTGTAGATTGTAACTCGTTAAGATATCAATATAATAGAATGTGTAAAGAGATAAAAGATTAAAATTTAAAGTAGCTTAATAGTATGCTTTGCTATTATAAATACGCGTTTGTGGTATGTAAAAGACACACTACGAACATTGCAAGCGGGACAATAAATAATATAGCTAGGTAAGTGTTAATATAATATGTAATAACCAATTATTATATAAATAAAATATTCAGTCTCTTTCATAATAGTAATAGTTGGCATTCCATCTTTCTTTAACATATTTGTAAAACTTCTCTCAGCTGATTACGTTGCATAGATTTAATATGTGAATTGTTATAATGTCTTTAAATTGAAAATCATTTCACTTGATTTTTTACTCAAGTGTTATTTTTCACTTCTTGCAAATAACCCTATAAATTATATTTTCAAGACTACCAAGTGGATATGGAGACAGATGTGTTCTTAGACAGAATGAGAGAAATTTTTATCATTTTACAGTTCAAAATGAGCTAAATCCAATTTTAATCATTCATATATGTTTTAATTTTTTTTTTAATTTCCAGTTTTTATACACATAGAACGAAGTTAAAGTTTTGAGCTCAATGGGGTTTATTTTATTTTTTTATAATTTTATCTTTTTCAAGTACAAAATTTGAAGATCTTTAATAATAACATAATATATTAGGAACAGTTACAATTGGATTTAGCTGATTTTGAAATGTAATAACTCATTTGTCTCTCATTTTTTATAAGGTTTTTTTTATATATAATATAAAGGCGGCAAACGGACAGGCGGGTCACCTGATGGTAAGTGATCACCGCTGTCCATAGACACTAGCGACACCAGGGGAGTCGCAAGTGCGTTGCGGGCTTTTGTTTGGGGGAGGGGGCAGGGAGGTGGGTATCCGGCGCTCTCACTGACCGAACGAAACGCAACAGTGCAAACGTTGTTACTGACGTGACAGTATTCTGTGAGAGGGTGGTACTACCCCGGACGAGCCATTTATGCTGAAATCAATAATATCTTCAGCGTGGCTCTACCACCTACGAACTGCTACTAATAACTACTAAAATATTGCTATTAATAATGATCAGTACTAATTTATACGTCTAAATGTTATGTAGGTTAGCTGAACATACTAGGCAGACAGTTGTAGAGAAGCCGGCTCAGAACTTCCGCAGTGGGAGCAGTTCATATAATCCTAGCCGCAAGGATTCTGAACGGGGTGAACACGACGACCGAGATCGGAGAGACTATAGTGATGGAGACAGGTCAGTATTTATTTATCTGGCATGAAGCAATGATAGTGCACTACTTAAATGCCTAGATTTTACAATGGTTGTGAGATAAGTCCATTTTTATTACTATTCCACCATATATACCAGTGGTCGACAAACTCATCATCCAAAAAAGAACCAAATATAAACAATACAAAATTGAAATTTGTTCAAAGAGTTCTTTATAAGTAAAAGTTTTTCCTAAAGTCTTGGTCAAATAATGGATGGTGCGGGACGGCGACAAAACGCTGGGGGATCGTAACCTGTTGTAATGTACTACTTAATATAAGATATTGTCATTCATACAAAGCCGTTGCTGCTGCGTCCGACGTAAATACAACAGGAGTGCGACGGGACGGGGTGCGAGCGCGACGCTAGTTTGTGTTTTATGAACATTCATTAGAGTTACGCTACTGTTGTATTTATTTACAAAAATGGATGTGCAGAAAATTGAAATCGTTCGAGGCGACATTTTTTTGTATGACTTGAGCCATCAACAATACAAAAATATTAGTCTAAAATCGACGATTTGTAGAATAGGTATAAAATCTATATTCATGGTATTATTTTTGATTTTCATGCACCAATATCCGTTATCGTCGTTTCTTTGCTAACGCTAATAAAAGCAGCGCAGCTTCCACGTCTGAATCGCTCGAGAAATACGCAGAGTCCAGCGGGTCGGCCGGCGCGACCTTAGCGGGATCGTCACGCCCGCAGTGTGACATCCGCGCCTCGACGCCGTCGCGTCGCCGTCATGCCCCGTCCGCTGTTTGACCAAACCTTTAGTAGACATTCAGAAAAATGTTGTTTAGTTGACACTTTTTGTTATTCCATTAATTATGTGTCACAGATACATGAAGGAGAGATCGAAACGAGACGACAGAGACAGAGATAGGGAGAGGGAACGAGAAAGAAGTTCACGAGACAAGGACAGAGTGGAAAGAGACCGTCGGGATAGGTACCGCGAACGATCACGTTCACGCGACCGCCCCAGGCAGCGGTCACGTTCCAGGGACAGACGCTATCGATAACGCATTACTATACGAGAGTTATAATGGTTATTAATTATGTCCACGAATATAATAATTAATGTTTAAATGATTGTTTTATTTATTGTAAAAGCTACTTCTACAACAATACGGTATTAAGAACAAGTGCTCAATCTTGCGCGTCGATTTTAGGCATCGAGCACACTTTTACACGAGTACAGCTCCACTCACTCAACAATGACTGATTGTAAGTGGAAGGGTTTTATCTTTTTTCCCTTATCAAACTGAAATAGTTTAGAATATTATCCGATACGAAATATATATAAGAGTTGTTGAGGTATGTATGCTTGGTACACATATATGTTTCAACAACTCATATATGTATGAATAGTTAGCTCACATATTCGCGAATTGCATGTATCAGGCAACAGCCAAAGCCGAGGTGTGCCGCGCACCCTTGAGCTAGTTGTCAAAATAAAATCGGCTGAGTGCTTTAAGCGCTCGCCTTAGAAGTCCGGTGAAGCTGTTAAGATCTTGCTTGGCCAATAATGTAGTCAGTTCGAAAAAAAAAACAATGACTGACAAGTGGATAAATTGAAAACTCAAGTGGAAAATTAGCAAAATTTTCTCATAGTGCCGGATTAAAGTACCATTTCTTAACGTTCTGATGAGGAGCAGTATTATAGTTAAATAATAACTAAAACTATTCTGTTGCCGCTCAGATGTATACCCTCATAGCTTTGGGTCAAAGTTTATTTATTCAACCTTTTAATGAGGAGCAGCATTGTAACTGGGTCTTAGTATAAATAATAGCTAAAAACATTGCATTTTCGCTCAGATGTTTAGTCTCATAGTGCATTGTCAAGGTTTCAAGGAGCAATATTGTGGTAAGTGGTTTTTAGTATAGTAATGGTAGAAAGTTCGAGTATGCTTTCAAATATTTAGTGTAAGAGTACCGCATCACGATTATTACTCCACTTTTAGATGAAGAACAGTATTGTGACAACTGGATCTTCGTATATATTAGCTTGGAATATTGAGTTAGCGATCAGATGCTTAGCCTCGTAGTGCCGTGTAGTTTTATTTTTCAGCATTCTTATGAAGAAAACTATCGTTATAACTGAATCTCTACTATAGATAATATCTACAAACAACTAAGTTTATTCTCAGTTATGTAGCTTTCTAGCTCACAGTATTACTAATAAAATGAGTGTAAACACGACATATGTACCATTCAAGGGGTTCCGTAATAGATTCTAAAGTCGAATCATTAGGTCAATTTGTTTAATCCTATGGCAAGCTCTCATTATTATTAGGAAAATAAGTAAGTACAAACACAACATATCTATTTCTACCGTAGTTTTAGATAGTTTTTACATAGTTTTAGAATAAGCAGTACTCGATCGTAATGGCACAAATTTAATGAAGTATTAATCTTTTATTCCAAATTGTATGTGTCGGCTAGTATAAAAATTGTTACCCCAGTGAACATTGTTACGCTTAATGTTTCTAATGCAAATGCTCTTAGTCGGGCGTACTAATTGGTCATCGCTCACACCAACAAATTATGCTATTTCTTTTTACGACAATCGGTAATCGTTTGAACGCATTTGCTATGCGAGTTGATCACATGTTGCTTTCAAATCACGACAACAATGGCTCTTAAATATATATATGTATATAGTTGAATGATATTTATATAAATTTATTAGTACTAGAACTTGAATATAGAAAGTATTATTTATAAATTGACATCAATTGACCTACTAGACTAGGTTGGTAATAATTCGTTTGATGTGCGAAATAATAATAAAAAAATCACAGATCCTTGACCTTTCACCTCTGTTCCTACCGTTGCTAACACAATATTAATTCATGAGTTCAGGATGTATTTTAAAAAAATGTTGATCGTCAGCTTCTACGAAAACGTGATCTTTATGATTTGTTCGACCATTGATCAATTAAGAAGCTACCTAAGAGTTTATTTCAGATAAAAGTCGCAATTAATGATTGTGGTTATAATAAAAATAAACGTACGGTTACAAAAGTCACGTTTCACATAAGACTGTTTCGAATGGATGTTCAATTTCGTGACTTTCACTACAATTATAATCATATCGCAGAATATACAATCACAAAGCTTACATTCACCGAGTTCGTATATATATTCTAGTTCTAGACACGACTAATAATAAATTGTGTAAAAGTGGAAATAATTTATTCATTTTGTTAGTTTTTTAAAGTTCTAAAAATAATTTCTATTACTATTTTGATTTACATTTTCGTTTATTTCATTGGTTAATTATGCTCCACTAAAAATTGTAGTTAGGAATGAATATTAGGTCTTCAAACATATTTAAAAAGTATTCATTCAAAATAATTATCAATATAATATGAGGAACAAGCCTTTAAGACTAAGAGAACTCAAAAGTAGGCACTGATATAAAATAAATGTAAATATTTTTAATAAATTATTTATTCCACTGTAAATCAAATGAAACTGTTAAAGACATGTATAATCTTGTCATATTGACACAGGCTTAATGCAAACAATAAATAAAATACAATGGAATTTTAATCATGAGAAAGCAGCTGTTCTAATATGCACAAGCTATGCTGCGGCGCCCTTCACAGTCTCCTGTTGTTCAAACTTTGGATACTTTTCTTCTATATCTGCCCAAGAAATTTTACTGTTAGAGAGATCTCTTACAACAATCGGGACATCATCTAACGGTAATCGCACTTGACCCATGCTATCTCTCTCTCTCAAAGTTACTGTATGTGGAATTTTAGTTGTATCAAAGTCCACAGTAATCGCATATGGTACTCCCAACTCATCCGTTCTCGCATATCTACGTCCAATAGAGCCTGAAGAATCATCAACTTTATGTGATACATCCACATCAGTTAACTTCTCAGAAACTTCTCGTACGAAAGGCTGGAACTCTGCATTACCACTCAAAGGCAAGACGGCACATTTCATTGGAGCTACTGTAGCTGGTAAAGAGAAATAAGTTCTCTGTTCATCACCTTCCCTCATTTTGAAGTTGTGTTCTAGAATACAGTACAAGATCCTGCCAATGCCAAATGATGGCTCAATGACACTCGGTATTATTTCCTCAACATGAACAACTTTTTGACTTTTCTTTACAGTTACTAAGGCAGGTGTCAGTGTGAATTCTCCATTAGGAGTTTTTAGGATATAGCTACCTTCACTGTCTAATTTCTCTTGCATGTGTTCCAAAGCTACAGAATCCATTGCCGCTATAGCATCATTAATAACCTTGGCATCCTTTTTGAACTCTTTTCCTATAGTTGCTTTGTTTGGTATACCCTCAACAACTTCAATTTGCTTTGGAGCAGGAAGCTTCTTTTCTGCTGCAAGTCGAATACCGGTTGCCTTGGTATGTTGAGTCAGGTCGTAAGCTGATCGATCAGCACAACCAACACATTCCACCCATCCATAACTTGACAAGCATTCAGCATCCCAACAATCACAAGCATAATGGGCCATTTCATTGCCCATGTGTTGTCTGAATCTTAATTTTTTAGGGTCAATACCAACAGCTAACATGTACAGATGGATCCTTGCCATGAAATAACCCAAAGTTTCATTGTTAACAATGCCTTTAGAGACTGCTTCTCCTATAGTCATAATTTCCGCAGCCATTCCTTGTTCCTGGTTATTAGCAGAGTATAGCAACATTTTAGTGTCTTTTACAGTGTTAAATTTAGGGTGATCTTTTGTATCACAGAAGTGTTCTATTTCACACATAGTGAACTCTCTCACCCTGAGTAGTCCAGAACGTGGTGAGATTTCATTCCTGAAGGAATTGCCTATTTGGGCTGCAGCAAATGGTAAACGACCTTGGTTAAATTCAAGGAGACGTTTGAAGTTAACAAAAATGCCTTGTGCTGTTTCTGGCCTTAGGAAACCTTTCACAAGACCCGATGGACCAATCTGAGTATTGAACATGAGGTTAAATTCAATTGGAGGAGTGAGATCATTCCCACTTATTGGAGATTTCATCTCAAACCTCTTCATGAGTGCAGACATCTCATCTGCATTCATGCCATCAAGTTTAACTAAAATATCCTCAATCTCTAATTTTAATTCTTTTTTAGCATTCTTATCTGCTTTAATTTTCTCAAGATGAGCCTTAATTAAATGATCCAGGCGGAAGCATTCACCACTGTTTACATCCTTCGTCATAAGGTCAGCAAATCTCTCCACATGTCCCGATGCTTTGAGCACGGGCTCAGGTGTCAATATGGAACAATCAACTTCCAGCATCTGTTCTTGGAGGATGAAGTACCTTCTCCATAACTGGATCATGTTGCTCTTGAGAGCACACCCCATTGGCCCGAAGTCAAACTGACCAGTAATGCCACCATATATTGCAAATGATTGGTCATAAAAGAATCTTCTCTTGACCAGGTCTTCCATCTTGGCACGATCGAACAGTTCCTCCGAAGGTGCGAGGCTTAATTCCTTGTCTTCTAGAATTTTTTTCCTTGCTTTTAATTCTGCTACAGCCTTTTTGATGTCTATTTCAGGAGCTTTTTCTTCTTTCAATTTTCTGACAAGATCGCCTTGTTCCTTAACACAAGCACGCAATGGCGCGAGAATTTCTTCAATCTTAGGATCAGCCATGATGATGTCACGTAATGGATTAGGTATTTTAATTTTCCTATGATTCTTATTACTGCCCCACTGTTGACTGAACGAAAGGTTGAACTGCTTGCTGATGACTGGTATATGTTTACGAAACACACTACACTTATAAACTAAGGTGAGAACGTGTCTCATTTATTTATTTTTTTATAGATAATGCATTTATCTGATCACATCTGTTAGCCGGTAATGGGGATTTTTGTAGCGTGGTAGCTGATGAAATCCGCAACGAAAAGAACAACTGTCAAGTTCATATTTGACAGTGACAACACGACAAAATATTTTGTTCCATGTCAGAAACCGAGGCAAGCAGGTAGTATCTTTAGCATATAAAATGTTTTCCAGATATATAAGTAAAATAAAATGTAAATAAATAATCCTAAGAGAAACATATATTAATTTACTTGATGTTGAACGAAGAATATAAACTAGTTTTATATGAATAGCTTTACTTATACTTTATTTAAACGTATATAATTTATATATACATTACTTTAGTTTTGTATTAATTGAAATTTTGAAATATATAATAAAATGACAATGATTAAAAATATGTATCTAAAAAATAATGTTCTATATGTAACTAATTTTTTATATAAAAATTATGGTAGCATTATTTGTACTGTCTCTTTCTCGCACTAAATCACTGCATAAAGAATTCAAGACGAAGCGTGATAGGAATAGTTTTAATTATTTGTTTTCTTTTCAAATATTTCCGATTTGACAGCACAAAGGAGGCGGCCATTTTATTGCTGGCTGGGGAACGGGATTGGAAATATAACTTTTGTCCTGTATTAGTTTAGATTCTAAACACTAATTTTAAATCTACGTACAAACGTGTATACGTATTAAGTATAAGTTACAAGAGTTTATATGTATTGAAGGCAAGAAATGGACGATCCAAATAGGATGATGGCGCACAGCGGTGGGATGTTGGGACCGCAAGGCTATGGCTTGCCTGGAGGCGATGGTACACCGGCTTCGGGAGAGGGAGAGGCCCGCAAGCAGGACATAGGCGAGATCCTTCAACAGATCATGAACATTACGGACCAGAGTCTTGATGAAGCGCAGGCTAGAAAACACACTCTCAATTGCCACAGAATGAAACCTGCATTGTTTTCGGTGTTATGTGAAATTAAAGAGAAAACAGGTATTTATTATTCAATTATTTTTATTTACAGCGTTATTCACTCCATAAATCAACAGCTTACATATTTACAACAGCTACATATCTTTGCTGCAATGTGTATTTTATTTTCTTTTTTAATAACATATTTGAATTCTTTAATTTTCGCACTTATAAATAACTAATTTTTTACTGTCTTCCTTTATTTAGTATAACAAATGATAATTTATTATATTCTCATGAGGTAAAGTTTGTTATGTATATAATAAGAATTAATCTCCATAATTAGCGAATTATACAAATTGTCTTAGTAATAGCAAACTATTTCATTTGCAAGTATTCTTTAGCTGTTATTTTTTACAGTCACAGGCCGTTGCTATTAATATGTAAAACGAATAGCCAAAGGAAGTGAGTTGACTAATATAAATTATGTGTATTGTACTGCAACGGGATACAGAAACATACTGCCCATGTAATTTATTTATTTAGATTATTTGGACAGAAATAAAGTACCACATTTACTTTATATTCTTGTAATCTTTAATATTTTCAGTTTTGACTGTTATTTGTGTTATTTATCCCTTGTAAAATCATGGTCTTGTTCAATATAACTTCCTTTTCATTGAGAATTAAAAAAACATTGGTAAAATTAGGGAATAGTTATGACTTGTGTCATATTTTCTTCATAATCTAATCTAATCTAATATTATAATAATCAATCTAATATTTATTCATATTTTTATTAATTTAAAAATAATGATATACCATGTTTATAAATTTACCATAACCAGATACTTCATTAAATAATTTATGTTTTGACTAGAGACTCAGCTGACATTATCCCACCCTGATAATCAAAAAAATGCACAAATTATATACCTAAAAACCTTCCACATAAGTCAGTTTATAGTAGTGAAAACCACAAGTAAATCCGTTCAGTAGTTTTTGAGTGTATCGTAAACAGACAGATTTGGCAGAGGACTTTGTTTTATAATATGTAATGATACTGTAATAATCGTTAATATTTCGGTGAAGAGAAAAATCATCATGAAACTACATCATGGTGATAGGGCTGTAATTACATTCCAGAGTAAGATTTAGAGTCAACTTTTTTATTTAAAAATAGGTAAACTTTCGTTTAAATACTAAAACCAATTCGGTGTTATTACAAAAAAGTATAAACATACGTATTGAATACTTGCTTCAAAAAGGTTTCTAATTAAATGCCCCACGGTAGCTGAATGTTCTCCATACTGCTCTTTTGTCTCACTTTGGTTATGTTAGGTTAGACTTGCGAAAAAGGATAATGTGAACTTGCCTCAGGTGAACTCTGTGCTTTAAATTCAAAACCTTTTTAAAGCAAGTATTCAGTACATATTTTATTTTTTGTAATAACATGGATAATGTATGGAAAATAAAAAATTGATAACATATTCAAGTAGAAATACAATACAACATAAAAAATGATGACAGACTTAAATTACAATGTGATTAGAGACAAACCATGTATATTTGCATGACAAACATTTTGTCTCATTCTCTCATCTGCTTGGTTTTATTATTTTTAACGGACTTCAAAAAAAGGAGGAGGTTATGAATTTTTTTTTTTTTTTTAAGTTTGTGACCTCATAACTTTGGACTGGGTGAACCGATTTTGATTATTCTTTTTTTATTTGAAAGCTGGTACTTCCAGTGTAGTCCCATTTCAATTTGGTATAGTTCCGACAACGGCATCCAGTGCAAAACCGTATAAGTTTTAAATTTGCATTAAGTATGTACACGACAAATAGACGAATAACTCAATATTACGCTAACCGATTTCGATGATTCATTTTTTATTGAAAAGGATGTACTTCAAGGGTAGTTTGATGAGAGTTTGGTTAGGTTCTGATTATGGGATCCGTGACAAAGTAAGAAAACTTTCAAGAAACGAGCCTACTCCTTTCTTAAGGGCCGGCAACGCATCTGTGTTTCCTCTCGTGTCGCAATTGTCCATGGGTGGCCGTGATCATTTACCATCAGGTGACCCGTATGTTCGTTTGCCACCAATATTATAAAAAAAAACTCTCCAATTCTTAGGAGCCTATTGTGCTTATGTTCGTTGCTGTGTTGCAACATGACGCAAGCATTGTAATTACATTACTTAAGGTGTATAATGTGTTAAGCGATGGTAGCCGAGTTGGTGGTAGAAACTATCGCGGATTACTGAAAAGGTTGCGTTCGTACCAAACGTTACTTATTGTACAACCAATTGATACCATATCGCATACCATACCGATAGATACTATACGGCAAAAATGCGCATATTTTAATATACTTAAGGCGGAACGGAGTTCGCGGGCACTGCTAGTAAAATATATTTATGTACACTAAAAATGGAAAAATAAAGTAAATTTTCAAAAAAAAGTATTAACTGACTTCAATATCAATCAAAAACCCATAAGGCACTAAAAAGCGGAAAATAAATAGTTTATCAAATTAACCAAATTAAATAAAACATATGAATATGTGTGCTACCTAGAGATGTATTGGAAGTCGGTGCCAACTAAACCGAAAATCATATCATCTACAGGTACAAAGTTTAAGTCCACTCTCGCGTCTCTGTAATACAAAAATTTTGGTTGGTAACGACTTCCAGTAATTTGATAAACTATTTATTTTCCGCTTTTTAGTGCCTTATGGGTTTTTGATTGATATTGAAGTCGGTTAATACTTTTTTTTGAAAATTTACTTTTTCATAAAATACTTGCTTGCCTGATGGTAAACTCAACTGATATAAATATTTCAGTGCAAGAAATTTTTATGAAACTATTGAGTCCAATGGAGTAAAGCTTTTAAGTCTATGATATTAAACTTTGAGTCTTGTTATTTATTATGTTGTATAAATAGATATACATCACCTATGCAATTAATATAGTATACAACCTGAGTGGTTTGAAATTAAAGGACTATGCATGGTATTATAAAGAAAGAGAGATGGAAAAAATATTGAAAATACATAAAGGCATCATTATATATATTATAATTTACTTCTTGAGAAATAATAAAGTTGTTTAGTACCATTCAAGTATGATAAATTAAATAAAATTCTCTTTAAGTTCTATCACTCCGTAATACGCAAGAGGAGGAGCCTCCAGATCCCCAGCTGATGAGATTAGACAACATGCTAATAGCTGAAGGTGTTGCTGGTCCTGAGAAGGGCGGTGGGGCGGGGGCTGCGGCCTCTGCTTCTGCAGCTGCTGGCGAGTGGGGTATTATATCTTATTATTTATTGTTTATGTATTTTAATAAATCCTAGTGCACTTTTAGCTTGTAACTTTATTACAGACCTTATGTAATCAAAATGCTATTTTGTTTTAAAAGGAATTTATGTGTACTCATATAGATAAAACATATTCTATAGTTTGTAAATTTTATACTACTTTGTCCCTTTGTAGATTTCTTCATTTTATTACACTTCTATTGGCTTCAAGTCTAGGATAAAACTGTCCTCTGTCGCCCTATGGCTTCCTTAGACCTATAATAATAAAACTGAGACTGGGGGGTTGAAGTTTGAGGTAATTTTATTTGTGACATTGATAAAGCATGAAAAGGTGTAGATATGAAAGGCGCTAATTTTGAAACCCTATTTTTTTTTGCTTTTCATAGTCAATGAGATATGGTGTCATTGGAAGATTTGCCTCCAGGCGTCCCAGGCATCCATGACTTATTGTATTTTCCTGTTTTTTATAACAAGTTTGTAGAGGAAGTTTGATAATTTATCCAGATATGTCATATTAATTAAGCAAACTTTAAAACGAGCAGATAACGCTATTGAGCACTCAGACTACCGTGCGAAGCTTGCACAGATCCGTCAGATCTATCACCAGGAGTTGGACAAGTATGAGAATGCATGCAACGAGTTTACAACTCACGTCATGAACCTACTCCGTGAGCAAAGTCGTACGAGACCCATTACACCAAAAGTAAGTATTTCGGAACAGTAAATAGTATACATCATAAATGACTTATTTTCTGATATTCTTATAATATATTTATGTATTATATATAGGTAATTTACTCAGTAAGGATTTAAATATAAAACTGGTAAAGTGAGTATATTGTTGGTGAAAAGGTTAATTAACTAAACTAACATTTAAACTATAAGTATCAATGGCTCCTTATTCAATTAGCCTTTCCATCCTCAATGGTATATTTATTGTTAGTACTTTTCACTTAAGATGATGTCTCAATGAAGTCTTTTTAAAACTGTCCTAAAGTTTAAACACAAGTGGTCTTATTACAATAACAAAATGAACACGCGTTTAACACGAATTTTGCTAAGCAGTGTCTAAAATTTTAAACCTAGTTGCACACATATTTGAAATACTTATTACAAAAGCCTGTCTAAGCGGTCTCTAGCTAAATATCTCGTGTAAGTTTTTTATGCTTGCAACTCTGTATAGCATTCATTCAATTCAATCTCATTACACACAGATATTTTGTGTACAATTTCAATTAATGAATAATATTTTTGTTCAGATTTTCATTAGAAAATTTACTTATTTTAAGTTAAATTGGTTATCATTATTGTGACATTTTAGTTAAAAGAAAATGGTGTAGTTGTTAAAGTAAGCAATTTATAAGATTAATATTTTATCTCATAGTGCATGAGGTAGAATAACAGTATAATGTATATTGTTAAATTCATTAATAAATGTCAATATTGTCATGATTTACTTGTGAATCTCTAAAATTGTGTAATTTATTTATAACTTCAAAATCAATTATACCCAAGAAATTAATAATTTATTACGAAATGTTTTTTGCCGGCAATTAGAAATACAATACATCACAACAATACAATAAGAACTGTCAGCTTAGGCAAGTGTTAGAGGATATTTTCATTTAATTGATGTTTCCTATAAACAAGGGTAAGATAATCCTTTTGTAATAAATTTTTTTTAAAGCGTCTTCAACAGTCTTTTTTTAGGTGGTAGAGCCATCTGAAGCTATTATTGGTTTCAGCGGTTTGGCACGCCTCTGGGGTAGTACCACCCTCTCATAAAAAACGGATGTGAAGTAATAATGCTTGCATTGTTGCGTTTCGTTAGGTCAGTGAGAGCGCCAGAGGCCCACCTCCTCTTCTCTCCCCCTCCCTTCCTTACCCACAAACATAACAAGAAGTTTATGGTTACTCTCTAAATTATAAAGAGTTTTTACGAGTGTGTTAATAGCTGTGTCTCTGCAACGAGGCACAGCATTGAATTTGTCACTTTATTGATATTATTATGTGTTTAAATTATTACCTCTGTTACCTAGTAATGAATGTCGCGTTGGATTATAGAGATTTAGCAATATGATGTTATTTATTTTATTAACAGGAAATTGAGCGTATGGTTCAAATAATCCATAAGAAGTTCAGTTCTATCCAGATGCAGCTAAAACAGTCGACCTGTGAAGCTGTCATGATATTACGATCACGGTATGTTTTATTACGGAGAAATTATTTTTAATACCCTCTTCATTTTCAAAAATGCATTTTTGTGCTCAAGTATTTATTTATCTCATTTAATCTGTGTAAAACCTTTTACTTCTAGAAGACTTCGTTTCTAAGAAAGTATTTTTGTGCTCAATTTTTTTTTATAAATCTCTGTGCAAAACCTTTTACTTATAGATTGTGCCTGTGTGTTGCCTGCTAGGTGGTTTTAATTATTTATTAAGTAGATCTGTCCACATATAATCAAATTGAAACTATAGCATAAATTTGTTTTATTTTTTCCAGTTTTCTGGACGCACGTCGAAAGCGCCGGAACTTTAGCAAGCAAGCGTCCGAGATATTAAACGAGTACTTCTATTCTCACCTATCGAACCCGTACCCCAGTGAGGAGGCGAAAGAAGAGCTGGCGAGGAAGTGCGGTATTACCGTGTCTCAGGTATATTTAATTAAAATTAATAATGTAATTATGTAATGCCAAATTTACTAATGATACATACATTTTTTGACTGGAGCATGAATAATTGCCTGCACTATATACATAAATATATTCAGTTCAGGATAGTATGAAGCGTCTTTACAGATGTGCACATCTTGTGCCATGATTTATTTCAGCATTATCTTAACGAAAAAATTCGTATTATAATCCCTAGGTATCCAATTGGTTCGGGAACAAGCGCATCCGTTATAAGAAGAATATCGGCAAGGCGCAGGAGGAGGCCAATCTGTACGCCGCTAAGAAGGCTGCCGGTGAGTATATCGTTCAGGTGGACGCTTCTTAAATTAGCGACTCATTTTTACCAATATTTGTTTTGTGAATCAAAGTGAAACATGATAATGCTACTCCCAGACTTGTGTGTGACGTCACGAAGATTTGTCTATGATTGCAATAAATAAATGCAGATGTGAGGGATATGATCTGTTCAGAGATGGAATAAGTAAATGGATAGCAGTTTTAGCATAGAATGTGTATGTTGGTGTGTAATATTGAGGTACAGTAGTAGTTGGGTTTCAGGACTGGAGAGGTTAAAAGTGAGTTACGTTCAGGGATGGTACAAGTGAATGGATAGTAGTTTTGGTGTAGTGTAATATTGAGCTGCAGTTGTAGTTGGGTGTTGTTTGTCCCAGCGGCAGGCGCGTCGCCGTACTCGATGGGCGCGGCGTCCGGCACCGCCACGCCGATGATGTCGCCGGCGCCCACGCAGGACTCCATGGGCTACTCGCTGCCGGCGCCGCCCTACGACCAGCCGCAGCCGCCCTACGACGCCGCCATGGGCTACGACCCCATGCACCAGGACCTCTCGCCCTAGTCGCCTCCACTTCACTGGGTTAGTTCCGCTATATCGTCTTGCAATACTCATCACACTCTCAAACTAATGCAACACATGATACAAACTAACATAAAGATTATATATGCAAATTTCGAAGTTTCACAAAATATTTCAATATTATAAATGTAATTTATACAGGTCTAAAACTCATTTTTACACTTGTTTCAATTATTCAACGGTTTAGTCTGTGTAATGTCGAAACTTCGAGCAATTCAATTCAGTGTAAAAAAAAAACATTCTAAACCCGCATAATCATACATTCCTTATGCGAAAACATCAAAACTACCACTGGTTCGGACAAACAACCCAGTCACCGAGAGAAACTAGTAACAAAATCGATTTGGTATCGATATCGCTACGAATACCGATAATGTGTTGTCAATATTATCGGGTTTTCCAAGAAATAGTTGCCAGTTATAACTCTTATAACGGAATTTTTGGCGGGATCTTAGTCTGTCCTGTAGTAGCTTTTATATTTTATTCGTAATCTTGTGCTATTTGACTGTAAATTTTGTAATATTGGCGGTGTTTTACGTAATATACTTCGGTTATTGTGTATAAGTGAGGTGGATGGGAAACAATACCATGGAGGATGAATTCTAAAATGCCACAAGAACTCCATGGAGAGTTCTAACAAGGGAGCCACCATCCTCTTAGAACATTGAAATTGTTAAGTAAACTTGTAAAATTATTACCAACTTGACAATGGCAGTAATAAGATACAAGATTGATTGCCAAAAATGAAACTAAAAAGTTGGGATTCGCCTCGGAAATTAAAGGGCAAGCATTATTGGTGTTGCAAATTGATATACAGCAAAAGCCATGGTTTTTACAATTAAGAAATTCAATTAAAAACGTTATCTCTATTATTTGCTGCCTGCATCTTGAATAAAATAAGGATCAGGGCAAGGTCAAGGTGAATGTGGCTTAGAGGACAGATCACCGGATCACATATTTTTTAATTGCCCTAGAAACAATTTCTCTCTCTATGTTGTTCTACCACCTTCTATTCCCCGTCCTACTAACGTTATGTATCTCTTAATAATGAATAAGGAAACTATAAAAAGAACTCATATAACTATTGCATTTATATTACAGGTGCGGGGCGTGTCACGTTATTGTGCAGCTTCCACAGAATTGCCATTTATATTACATTAATATTATATTATGTTATGTAGCCGAGGTCGCTCAGACCCCACCATGCCTTAGGACATAGAACCTTGTATACTATCGCACTAGTGCGTTACATTTTATATATATATATATATATCTAGTATTTTTGGAGGGATATGTAATTGAAATGTATTTTATTTGTATTAGTCTATATTATACACGACTGGAGCACCAGTATTTATTTTACATTATTGGTTTGTCTAAATCACGGCAGCTATTTTATCAAGTATTATTTATTAATTTTTCTATGTGAAACAGTGATCGTTCTGAAACTTCTGAAGTAATTATTTTGGACAGTATTAGTAATTT
This sequence comes from Antheraea pernyi, assembly GCA_015888305.1. NCBI lineage: Eukaryota > Metazoa > Arthropoda > Insecta > Lepidoptera > Saturniidae > Antheraea > Antheraea pernyi. The sequence continues at coordinate 368,082 of MU158769.1, read as the reverse complement.
TATATATGGATGATATAACATCGGGTGAATTGGAAAGTGACACGAGACCTGGTATCTAGCAAATGAACGATTTTTAATATGTAGTTCTAATGCTCGAAGAACGTTAAATGCAATAGTTTTATTTAAATGGATTTGGGTGTAGTAAATGATTTAATATCGATAACATATTATTTTATCGATATTCTTGATTAGTTGTGCCCGCGACTCTATCGCCGTGGAACCTAATGTAAAAAGCAGTAACTAAATAAAATCATCTGAATGTATTAAATCCATTTCCTTATCTACTTTTCTCTCGTACTTAAGTGGCGTCCTCATTAAAATTACAATAACTTTTGATAAAGTGAACCGATTTTAATGAAATCAAGACTCGTTATTCGAGGATATATATGCTTTATCGACGGTTTATCGTGAACGCAGTACTTTAGTAGTGATGCGTGTTCATACAAATAGACATACATACAGACATTTCTAAAAATGATTGAAATGTATTTTATTACAATTTTTTTCACAAAAATTTAAAAAGTACAGGCTCATTAGATTTACATTCTTATTGTGTATAGATATATGAAACTATATAGAAATATGAGTTTGGTATATCAAGTTATTGTATCAACTGTAATTTATACCGTCGAAGATCGATTATTTGCTAGATACCACGTGTCTTAGGGCGGGGAATATGAATAAATCATAACTATCTATCGATGGGATCTCGTTTCTGTGCGTTCATTACGGTATACTCTACGGTGGTTACAAATATACGATAGTATGTAAGGTGAAAAATTGTAGTTTAATATTTTTAAATGTAAGTATCGATATAATATTATATGCTGTATAGTGTTTTAATGATGCGTCCGTACATTGTATACTAATCCGCTTTGATTATTTGTTATTTTCTCGACTTTCGATTCAGTTCTGTTTTTGTATCTACAGTTTTCTGGAGAGAGATGTCGCTGTATGAGATAAACGTGACGTTACGTTTTTGTTCGTATACCACGGATAGGGTTGCTAACTTTAAAAAAAATGTAATACTTCAATAGTTTATTTATTATACTTTATATAAAAGTGTTTTCAATAGTATTGTAATTAAGCCTGATTATCTTAATCGTAGTTGTTATGTACTCTTTAGATTTATGTTTCAGTTTATGTAGATTTTTAATACATATATCTTTTTATAAAATTTTGTTGTCAACCCTAATCACGCGTATAGTGCTTTAATTTTTTTTTATTTTATATAGATTTTTTTGACAGTATTCATTTTATTATATATTACACCTGGCAACCCTACGCACGGTTGCTATATTACCTTTTAGCTAAATATGGAGTTATCGATAATCGATCCTAACAGACGTCTAAAATCACGAAAGATTTCTGTCAACACATCTCACTCTTTAAATTGTATATGAAATGATGTCAGAAATTTACGATCCGACTCGTAAAAGCTGCTGTCAATTATAGTTGCATCTCTTTTGTTTATTCTCCATTTCGGTTTGTTACATATGGAGCGACTCTTCTTCAGAGCAAATATATTCAAGAGTCGTTCGCATTTCAAATGAACTAAATCCAATTTTTGCAGTTCCTAATATATTACACGTTTTTCTTAATCCTCAAGTTCTCTACATGTAAAATGTAAAAATCATAAAAAAAACCTAAAAACTTATGAACGGAAAATTTGAACTTCATTCTGGGTGTATAAAAACAAATCTTGAAAAAAAAAGGTGTGGGATTCACACACGATAGAAGTGAAACTTCAGTAAATCTACATAAGAATGAGATGAATATATATAACAAGGGCAAGATAAATACAAAGTTTATTTGTTTAAAAATGAATGTATTATTTAGCACAACAAGATATAAAAATGCTCACAAACACTGTTAAATAATAACACACCACTCTGACTTCTAACTAAAAAGCTGTAATACGCAGCCGCATATGTATGCTAATACAGTAGTATTAGCTCACCTACTTTTCACATATAATAACACACGTTAAATGCTCAAATACAAGCAAGTATTAAACAGTGTGCAATATACATGACACACCGACATTTGCTCTCTCGCTCTGGCTCACTAATTTTTGTATTTGTTTCTCTTACCTGTCTTTTTGCCATTGCATCCGGTTTGAAACCGCAACCATTCTAAAGAAGTTTCACTTCAAAAACATGTTATATGGACGAATAAAATTGGATTTTGCCAATTTTTTACTGTAATGGCACGTATATTTTATTGCAGAGATTGAAATCCTTGTATACGAGATGTCGTTTTAGATGTAATATTTGCAGTAACTAGATTGTTAATAGTATTTTTTATGGGACATTTTAAATGGAAACAACAGTACCGAAGCGTGTAGTACCGTGTCCGGACAGGGATGTAATCGCGTGCAATGTTTATTTACGATACAGGGTTGCCACAAACCTGTAATTTTATCCTTGAATTATTTGATATATATCTTTCTTTTTATTAATTTGTTAGTTATTTTAATTGATTAATCTGAATGTTTTTGTGTCGAAACTTGTCTGTACCGTAATTGTGTAGATTTTTTTGTAATCAATTGAATTTTTCAATTTGTAGCGGTAACCCTGCCTTTGCAATGTTTGTGTCAAATATTGCACAAAATGAACTTGTATTTTATCAATTTCTTTTATGTTATTATATTTTTTTGTTATTTGGCGGGAGATAAGAATATCAGAATAACAAAATTGTTTTGTTTTAATCTTTGGACTCTTTAAGGCACTCTATTGTTCTTTTTAGTCTGTAAGTTTACGTTGCATTTCGTCGTACGATTGATTGAAATTAATATTCATAACAGATTTATAACGTTTAGGACTAGTTTGGAAATTTTAAAAAAATTACTAGAAATAAGTTGACGTGTTCTATTATGAAATATCTGAAGCAGTATACGAAGATAAAAAAAAAGAATAAGAAGAAATTAAATTGAGAGAAAAATATAAATAAATTCGCTGTTGAACATTGATATAGCATTGCGTCGTCGAGTCGTTCCCTGATTTTAATCGATATACAATTAAATTTTTAAAGTAACACGATGTATATGAGCGTAATGGGAAGGCTGAGGCGGCGCGAACACCATGTATACGACGACATTCAATGTTATTGCGACCATCAGATCGACTAAATACATTTTTGTGTAGTTAAAAATATGTTGTTTTATTTTATAGTCTAAGTTTTAACTCGCTACTTGTTCCCGTAGTCTTAAAAAAAAGACACGATACGATCGCCATCTATCGTGCAAAGGCTGTACTATTTCAAGAAAAGTAATTTTCCTAGGCGTACTTTTAATAAATTAGTAAAGTTTTATCGCAATGCTATATATGGTTTAAAAAGATATAGGGAAGGAACCATAGAGTATAATAATAAGTAATATAGTAACAAGGAACTCAAACAAGACGCTGAATCGAAAAAATAATTAATTGTAGGCGCATTTGCCTCGAGCAGTTTCAAATTTTTTTATTATTAGTTTATTGAAAAGGAAGTGAAATGATTTTACTCTTTTTTTGTTGATTTTTATAAGGAGTTTAATTTACAAAACAGTATATAATGAATTTTACATTTATCTCATGTTTATATCACGTTATCATTATTATGTAAAGCTGGTCATGTTTACATGAACCGACATCATAAACATCTATTAAATGATTAATTAGCTCTCAGGACAGTGATCTTTAACCTTCAATATTACACATGTCATTGTAAGTTTTACAGAAGGCCATATTAAATTGGGCGGTATATTTTATATTTGCAACATATCTAATACCTACCAGCAATTATCCGCGAGTTCATTTACGTTAAAAATAACGTAATAATCGTAAAATAACCATATTAAGAATAGCTTTCCATTACTGAAAGGATGATTAGAATTTGCTCACTGGTTCCATAGATATTCGACAAACATATTCATATATTTTACCGCTTTATAAAATGTAAATTAGTTTAGATCGAGATAGTCTACATACCATAAATGGTTTTTACCGTTTCAATGTTGCTTAGAATACAGACCGGTATATTTCTTATATGCTATTTAACAAAATACCGCGTACACTTTTAGGTTATGTCTTGAACTCATCGCATTTTAATTATCGAGAAGGTCGTAGATTAGTTTTAGTAACTCGTTAAGTTTAGAAGGTTCTGTCTTTTAAATGTAACTACCGGAATATGCCTATAAGTATGGCTGATTTAAAGGTACGAGATATGATTTAATCCTCTATCAAATTCACAAGATTTTTACCACAGTGTTAGTTTATTTTAAATGAAAAACATGTAACAAATAATCGTACAGTTCACCTGATATCAATCGTCTATTGGAGTCTTTACTTATTTACGACCAAACTCAAATACGGCAGGTCAAAAGTTACTCTACTTATTAGGGAGTGAGCCAAAGAGTATAATAAGTAGTATAGGAAAAGACCACGTTTACCAACATTATGTTGATGAACATATCATTAAAACGGAAATAATAGCTTCCTAGTATATGTGTTCTATGAGTAGCTGTTGTCTGCTCGTCTTTATTATTTTAACAGAGGAAGAAACATAAGCACCACGACAAAAAAATCACATCATTAAACGTACGTGTATTGCTTATAAAATTCCTAGATTCTCAAAAAATAGCTTAAGCCAATTTAATATAGATTTAACCTACTCCCTGGAAGTAGTATTTTCTGTACATCTGATAAATTATATGCAAATTTAAAGATGAATTAGATGAATATGTGATGAGATGAATATAATAGTTACGACGTGAAAGCGTAACAAAAAAAAGCAAACTCACATTCGCAATTATAATATTAGTTAAAATAATATAGCTATCGGGATTTTTTTTTTAAATAGGACCAAATGTCTAATAACAAAAAATTCAAAAGTCGGAGCAGCCATAAGGACCACCCACAGAAGTGAAAACTCAATACAATGGAATAACTGTGTTCTCTTTTGCATTTCTAAATTAATTATAGTGTGAATTAAATATATTTTAATCATCATTTCTATATTGGAATTGTTAATTAACATTTGTCTGATTTTCACGCATATATTGGCATACGGAGCAGTTATTGTATACAGTTTTATAAAGTCTATTAATCTATCAAGCATTTGATGAGCTGTAAAATGTCAATATCTAGACAATCTAGCGTGTCAACCTAAGTTCAAGACATGGCGAGCGCGAGCTATGGGTCCACTTTTCACCCCTTCATATCTCAAAAACGATTTCACATAAACATGTCAAACTAGCGAAGTCAGACAGAAGTTAGAAGTAGATATTATATTTTAAGTTGTTATAACATATTTTATGTTGATATAAATACATTTCATGACTGACCATTGAACTTGGCACCCATTAAAATCTCACTTCTTTAGTAGTTGAAGTCAACAACCAAAGCATATATCATAATATTGAACTTAGCTCTCATTTCACATTTATGTTTTTGATGGGATTACATGTTAACTACGCGACGCGTCGCTAGTATGAAGCAGCCGCGCAAGCGCAATACGTTCGGTCACGCTAGTAGCATGTCGCTGACGCGTAACAGTAAGTTTTATCTTGCTAAAAATACCGCTCAACGCGCCCAAAGATGTTTTCACTTCTAAATTATTAAAGTTTGTTTAGCAGTTTTTCAGTGATGCGCGCGACCTCTATCATTTTATCTGTTCCAGTATAAGGAAAATAACAGCGAGACCACAATGTACAGCATTGTGAAAGAGACGGTGGTGATTTTAGTTTCAAAATATAGTCAGTTTTTTTGTTTCTTATTTTAAAAACTTGTACTACCAATTGCTCTGTTTGTGTATAAAACATTTTTTCATTACAATTTTTATCAAGTTTAAGTGTGACCTTGGCAGTGCCTAGTACAAGTTGTTCGCAGCACACATGACAGACCGACAGTGTTATGAAATCATTGGGTCTAGAAAGGTGTGTCATCTGAATTGACTTATGTTAAAATCCATTGTGAGCTTAACATCGGCCACGGTCGTGAGAAATCGTAAGTGTTTTCTTATCGTAAGAGATTTAGAGAGGTTCCAAAATTTTTGGCCTTATTAAATTTTATTATAAACATGTAATATTATTACATTACTTCAAAGTTCACTAATTTTATTCGTAAATTATTATATGTTTACAAACTCGTTAAGTCTATGTAAAAAGCTAGAGTTAACTACGATATTTAATATTTATGAAACAAAATTAGAGTTAAAAATGTGTTTAGAATGATTATCAGTTTTAGCTTAAGTAGTACATACAACTACAGCTATAAGTTTATGAGAATTAAAAAATAACAGAATCTGTGTTGTGTATTGGTAATTGTGATAATCCTGCTTTTACGATTTATTGCAATTGTTGCACGCTTTTTACTTCATTATATTTTATGCTTAGTCATATGATACTCGTGAGTAATATTAAATACGACACATTTCGTTTGAATAGGTTGTATTTTTTTGCCATCTTCGACATTGTAGGTACGTATACAATATTAAGCCAATTCAACTCAAGTAAACTCAAGTAAAAAGTATTTAATCAGATCATCACATATTGTTTAAATTACTTTTAAATACAAAAACGTACGAAGACTCCTGATTGCACTCTCAGAGCAAATAAATATTTCACGATTTTTGGTATCGAAGAAGTCCAAGTTTAATTAAATTATTGTAACATCGGTGTCTGAGGTCAACCAAATCTAGACATCATGGTTAACCTGCAGTAGAACTGGTATATGAAATACTTTATAGGTTTTTAGGCGTTTGGCTACTGTCTGAACTAGGTTACGCCTTCGCAGTTTAAGCCAGTCTGAACGTTATTGAACATAATTAGGTACCAGTCATGTATTGTCATAAACATATCTCAGTCGCTATAGATTTTTTATTCTTCTTCTTCTTCTTCTTGTTTTGGCTCCGCAGAAGCATTTGCCAGTGTCAATGTTTTGTTTCAATGGACATTATAAAACATTTTACACAATGTTTTTAATTGACATAAGATTATTAAAACGCAGGAAGTTATTTTAGTTTATATATAAAAAATTTAGGATTTGGTAATTGGATAAGGATTTTATATATTCATATATACAAACATTTTATAAACACATACTTATACAAAACATATCTTAAATATTATAAATTAATTTTAAATACATGTGAAAATACTAAATTTTAATATTATTTTCTGAAATAAAACAAGCTAAAGTTTTATATATATAATAATCATTAGAAACCAATAGGGAAACTACAGATATAGGAAAAGGAACCAGTAATGATCTCAAAGAATGGAGGAAAGTGGCGGAGTCATTTAATGGACAAGAAAAGAAAATATGATTAACATCCCCTTCATAAAATCCACAGGCACACGATGCACTTTGTAAAACACGAAGTTTTGCAAGGTGAAAAGGAGTACATACATGGCCCAATCTCATACGAATTAAAATAGTAGTTACAACACTATCAAATCCAGCTTTAAAAATCCATGTAGGTTTTAGACTAATACTTGGCTGAATACTGAAATAAAATTTCCCTTTAGATCCTGCACTACTTATCCAGTACTCATTCCAAGCCTTCTTGAGATGAACACTAGATAAAGCAACAAGATCATGATAATATATTTTAAAAGGATAAAGGTCTCCACATTCCACGGCTTCTTTAGCTAATTGATCTGCTCTTTCATTTCCATAAATTCCCGTGTGACTAGGGATCCAAGCAAAAACTACTTTATAATTCCTAATAGAGCAAGTATGTAACAATTTGCGGATATCAAGAATAATAGAATGACTGTGTCTTAGTTTGAATGGAACTTTATTTAATGCCTGTAGCGCACTTAGACTGTCTGAAAAAATAACAGTTTTATTAAGTTTCATTAACAAAATGTATTCAATTGCTTTAAGTATACCAAAGCATTCCCCGCTGAAAACGCTCGATTCGCAAGGCAGTTTAATTTTTTGAACAATATTATATTGAGAGTGATATACTCCGACCCCAACAAAACTGTCATGAGAGTACTTGGACGCATCACTATAAATATGGTGGTAATTTTGCCACTTTTCATTTTCTATCATTACATGGAAATTAGTTCTCGATTCAGATGAATCCTCAAATGTATGAGCATTATACATAATATCTGGTTGAACAAACAGGGCATTATAATTAGTATTATACACCGGCAAAACATCAAAACTATAAACAGGTGCAGAAAGAGATTTATATTTTAGATAACTTTGAACTAATGTAGGTAAAGATTTATGCTTCCAGAAAGTGGATGTGTTAGTATAATTTAACAATAATTCTATTTTAGGAATTATTGGATGGTTGGAAAATTGTAAAATATTAAAGAAATACCTATCAGAAAGATATTGACGTCTTAAAAATAACGGTGGATCGCCGCATTCTACTTGTAGTGCATTTATGGGGCTAGATTTCATTGCACCCGACACAATTCTTAAAGCTTTTGATTGTATCAAGGACAACTTTTTGAATGCTGTTATATTACCCGGTTCTAACAAAAACAAACCATAATCAAGTAAACTTCTAATAAATGCATTATAAATCAGTTTAAGTGTGAATGGGTGCGCACCCCACCACACACCAGATAAGCATCTTAACATATTTATATGGCGTTCACATTTATTTACTATGTACTGACAGTGTTGAAAACCAGTTAGTTTACAATCCAACATTATACCTAAGAACTTTACATCACTTTTTAATGGTATAGAACAACCATCATACAAAATTTGTATTGAAGGAGTTACACGTTTTCTTGAAAATATAATAGCTGAACTTTTAGAAGGAGACAATGACAATCCATTACTATCCAACCATAATTTTAAATGTGTTAATGAATTATTTAAATTATTTGATGCATTTTCAGCAGATTTATCAGTACAATAAAGCAGAAGGTCATCGGCATATTGAAGAACATTTACATTCGGAACAAGGGAAGATTCTAAATCATAAGTATAGATATTATATAAAATAGGACTCAACACAGATCCTTGTGGAAGACCTTTCCATAATGTTCGACCATCTCCTGTGCTATCACTTTGCAAAGTTATTGTTCTACCTGACAACATGTTTACAATGAATTTTGAAAGATTAAATGGAATGTGAAGTCTTTGTAGTTTATGTAACAAAATAGGTAATTCGACATTATCATATGCAGCATTAATATCCAGAAAGGTGGCAATTAAAAACTTATTTTCAGAAAATGAAAGACGAATATCTGTTGTCAAAATAGCAATATTATCTATTGTACTCTTACCCTTTCTAAATCCAAATTGACTGTTTCCCAATAATTGCTTAGATTCAACTAACCATTCTAATCGATTTTTTACCAAATGTTCAGCAATTTTTCCAAAAACAGAAGAAAGAGCTATTGGTCTATATGAAGCAGCATCAGATGCACATTTATTTGGTTTTAGAATAGGTAAAATAATTTGTGATTTCCAGGAAGGTGGGATGATTCCACCACGGAATACAATTATATTAACTATATCTAAATAATAGGAAAGAGTATAATCACTGGCATTAACAAAAAATGAATAAGATATGCCGTCTCTACCAGGAGATGAATCTTTCACATGACTTAAAACGGCTTTCAATTCAGAAAGTGAGAAAGAGTCATTGAATTCAAGACAGTTATATGAATTGGAAGGACAGATGAGACTATCCAACATAATATTTGATTGAACATAAGGAGGAGCTAAGTGATCTAAAAATTCACTAGACATATTCGCCTCTAACTAGACCCATGCGAGTAACGTTAAAAGATGGAATGAATGCATTTAAATTTTTTTCCTTTAACAATGCATGTGATAAAAAGTTATTGGCGTCTAAATAATTGGAGAAACTTAAAGCAATTCTATTTCTACCAATTCGTTTCACACTGCCATTAATGATATTATTGATATTGTGTTTCTTTAAAAGATTCCCGAATGAAAGCGGGTGAAATGTGGAGCCATCTTTAGGGTCAGATTGTTCTCTTTGTACATGAATTAAATAAGGAGACAAATCTGTGGATTGATAGGCAGTTCGACCAATTCTGACAAATGTAGTCTCCATTTTCTCAGTGTGTGTCTGTGGAAGTGATATTGATGAATTATTATTAGCATTATTACCATTAGACACAGATTCACCTAAATTTTCATCACTTTCACATCCACAACCTCCTTTGGAGTTGTTATTAGACTTTCTAACTTTTTTATTACAATTTTTGCATACTTTATGAAGCCGAATTCTTTTGCGAGTTTTGGACTGATTTTGAGACCCCTCTGTGTCCATACCAGATTCAGAGGTTATAGTTACGTAATTACTTGCTGGAGGAACGAAGCCCCCAGGATCTGGGGGCTCCTCCATTCTCTGATTCACACTTATGTACTACAGGTTTTAAACTATTATACTATATTAATAAAAAACTTACCTATAAACATACACTAATAAAAAAACTATAAATTATTTAAAATATATACAAACTAATGAAAACCTTATCCAAATGAAAAAATTAGTTAAATTTCAAACACAAAACAAGACCGCCAAACTTTATGCTTCCCGCGCTTTTCATAGTCTCGATTTTTTATTCGAATCTGAGAAATACCTTGGTATATCTTCAAAATCTATGGTCTAGTGCTATTAAAATGGGAACGGTTTGGAAATATCCTCTTTAAAATGAGAGAACTATTTACGAAATCTGTTAATATTTAATGAATTACCAAAATTACTAAGTAAAATTGAATTCTTAAATGTATCTAAAATAAAACTAAAAGATAAATATTTTGTAATATAACTTATAGGTTTTGTATATTTTCCCTTGCTCATAGTGTGACATCTTTTGTTCTCCGTTCATCAATGTTCTTGCAATCGAAATATTTTGTAAATGATTTTTGTTCTATTTGTAGCACTGTATGATGTTAGAGACTATTAATTAAAATTAATGTTTTAATTTCCATTAAATGAGCTAAGTTCTTTTTGAGACAATCAAATTTATTAAAACCGAAATAAAGTATTTCTCAAGAAATACATACAACCGAATTGATAACCACTTCTTTATGAAATCGGTTAACAACATGCTAACTACCAAAAACATTGCGTCATAAAAATAATGTATGCTTAGATTTTAGACTACTTATTGCATATCATTGATTGGTTGATTAATACGCAGTACTTTACGATAACAAATTGTGATAATCGTCGACAAATAATAACATTGAAATCGTTCGATGTAAAATGCACGCAGTTACACTATACTTAATGTCTGTGTTATTTGCATGTGTAGCGTGCAGGATGACAAGTGTTCACAGCGCGTATAAAGATGAAGTTCATGATGTTCCGATGTCGGTCATAACAAGGCCCTTTATCCCTGAATTGGACGAAGAGAAAGTGCAGTCCCTAATGGAAACTATACAGGTCTGATATGTCATTAATTCGTATACTAATTTTATAATAACCTGTCCTTTTTTTAAATGTCTTTTAGTAACTAGGTAATGTTTTTAGGTAAATGAGACAACAGGTAATAAATGTAGCTATTTTATTACTCGACTGACATATACAGCGCAACTGGTTAGCCGCTAGCAATATTTTCACAGGATAATCATTAGTCGATTCTTGTTCTAAATCGATAAAAAAAATAGGTGCTTAGAAACTGATCTAATTATCTAGAGAAAAACAAAACTGATATACACTAAACATCAGGTGATTTACGCAAAAACGAACCGGTGTAATAAATACGAAAGCAATGATGCACATTGTGTCACGCAGTCTGGCCCGCACCCCGCTTCCTTTGTTCGACAATTCGGTTTTCCCACTATAAGCATTTACTTAACGATTTACCTTGAAAATCGCCCCTTTAATTTTGTTCATCGAACCTACGCGTGATTTTTTAAAATATAAAAGTATCGTTACCATACTTTTAAAAGTTTTAGAACAAAATTTAACTAAAGTTCTCTTTGTTCATTAGTATTTGTTTTCATATTATTATTTTATTTGTTAAATGGGACCATGAACTACCAGATGGTTGAATTAGGGTGTCACCCTTTAAGCATTCACCTGGTATACAATGTCCATAACGCGCGGTGCGGAGGGGTGTGTATCTATATACTTATATATCAGATTGGTTCTCAAGTGTAGCTGCCGGAACACATGCCGGTGTTTAACGATATATTTACAACTTGAGAGTGGTAGTTAGCCAGGCGGACTTACAAAAACCCTACCACCATTCTATGGCTTGCTCACGATGTTTTTCTTCATCGAAAGCTCCGAGTCCGTTGCTAGGATTCGTACCTACGTCCATCGATGCGGTGTCCGACCACGCAATCAACTAAGCCCTCATTGCTTCAAACACTCATTTCAAACATTTACCACAAACACTCATTTCAAATAATTACTCGTAGTTAAATTACCCGAAAACATAAAATTATCATTTACATAAAGGTATACTGTCTACACAAATAAATAAAATTTAAGTGTCTTGTAATGTCAAAATAAAAGATTTTTATTAAGCGAATATGAAAGTATTGATATACGATACTTATAACAAAAAAAATTAAATAAAAATGGCTATGTGGTTAATTTATACGCGGGAGAAGTAGGAGCGAGAGGTATACCAGCAAAATCTCTCTATAACCTTCTGAAGGACCTTGGCCTGTCGAGAATAGCAGTTAAAGTTCTATTTTAGAACGAGTATCAAAAGCTGCACTAGGAGGTTCCTACCAAATTTGGCTAGGCAGGGCGGGAAACTCGAGCGGTGAAGGTGAACGTTGATGCGCATCTCAAAAGGGGCCTCCTTAAACCTACACCTGGGTCGCAAGTCTTGCGAACTGCTCTGAGTCTCTCCCTCGGCCACACTATGGACCCGGCACCCGCACGGTGAATCCATGGAATGCTAAGAAGTTCTTCTCTCATCTCTCGCTGGGATTCGAATCAAAATGCAAATACACGTGTAGTGTTAATACAACCCCACCAGATTAAAATGTATCCGTAAATAGATTAGGTACATATTTTCGATAATATAAAATGATATATCCATATTGATTATTAAGGTCACCTTTGAGATGATACGTAATATGATATCAGTGTTAATCGGTATCATAAATATTGTTTGACTTTTAAATTTTGAAGGTAATATTATCGTAGGTCTTTAACCTACAGCTAAACTTTGTAAATATGCTAATTACTCAATTATGTCAGTGATATCGTATTTTAACCAATAATTTTATCGTCAATAGTTACCACCAAAGAACAAACAAACTTAATCTGTAATAAAATATAGTTTATATTCTTTCTTAAAGGTTATATTTATTTAACCTACAAATTTTCATTTATTATATTTATTAATATGTCATATATGTTATATAATAGAAATCTTTATATTATCTTTTCCTGTGTTTATTAATGCTGATATTTTATAATTTAACTAAAACCACTTAGCGTAAAATATTTTTGCATATTGAGAAACAATGTAGCAACTTAGTATTTTTTTATAAAGAAAATTTATTATACTTAGTTTTTTACGTTTTTTTATATATATTTTCAGAAGGAAGAGGAATCGGGCAACGTTCCTCCAATAGACATACTCTGGATAAAAGGTTCTGAAGGCGGCGACTATTACTATAGTTTCGGTGGTTGTCACAGGTACGCCGCATATAAACGCCTCAACCGGCCGACGATACCAGCTAAACTGATCAAATCCACAATCACAGATCTCAAGACTTATTTAGGCAGTAGTACGCCGGACTTGAAATAAGATTACCATTTTGAAATAATATACAGTGAAACCTCGATATAACAAATCCGACGGTAACTCGTAAATATTCGTTATATCAAGTAATTCGTTAAAGTGAGGTTTGTTATATTGAGGTAAGTTTGGTCTATAATTTGTTATAAAGAGGTAAAAAAATACATAGTTTTATTCACCACAACATTACGTACTCATCTTGTTATAGCGAACAACTTGTGCTTATAAATGATAACACATTTTTATCAAATTACTCTATGTATTTTCTATTTAAAAACAATTAGGTAAGTAACATATTTTTTTCTCTTACATTAATAATCATAATCAAAATAAAATGTTATATAGTGGTTTTGAGTTGACAAAATTCGTTAATTAGAGGTATTTACACTTTTATTTTATAGTTAAAAATTCGTAATATAAAGGTATTATTTACACTGACTCTTATGCACAATTCAAGGGGTTACGAAAATTTTGTTAAATTGAGGAAGTCGTTAAACTGAGGTTCGGTATATTAATTAATTAAATTATTTTTATTATTAGTGGCATAATAAAGTTGGTAACACAATTGACAAAATGCCAGTAGTAATTAATGCTGAAGTGTTTCTGCTTTGTCCAGTATAAAGTAGACTTTTTTAATCCAGACGAGTACTGGTAAGATCTAGTTGGACTATGAGGACCCATTATGAGATTTAAATTTAATTCAATACAAAATCGGAGCTTTATTCAATCCTCTTCGGTTAAAAGTACATTGTACATGATACATTGCACCATTATGTATATGGGTTTAATGGGTTAAGAATAAAATCGATAGCTGAACAATGTATGTAAATTTGATAAAATCTAGTATCATAACACTGCCGCGCAATTTATAAACGCAGTAAAGAATATGTTAGCGGTTTCGAGAAAATACGCTATAACTAGACATCTTATTGACTAATCTTTGCGTAATGAATTGCAGGTAACCACAAATAAAATTTCAAATTTAATCGAATATTTTTGAAACCGCTAACATGTTCATTACTGCGTTTAGAAATTGCGCGGCAGAACATTGTTATAACACTTTTTGTACTTAGTATGCTAATGTTAATCTGCAACATCAAGGCAATGTACTGTAAATTTTATATTATCTATCATACAACAATAGTTATATATAAAGTGGCAATAAAACCAAGATGACTCTTGGAATTCCAACACGGTTGAATATTTTTACATAAGTTACCCGTTACGAGCGCATTTATTTATTGTTGAATTCGATGCGTAAAGTTATATATTTTTACATTTATATTAATATTTTTATAAAACTCGAAGGAAAGTCCTTTATATAATGTTTAATAAATATATTGATAATAAACAATTATGTATTTTGATTATAACACAATCTATTTAATGATTGTAAAACTGGCTATACTTAATGTATCTAACGTAAACGTCAAACCGGATCTATATACAGTGTAAACTCTTTATAACGTGGTTCGTTGTATGTAACTAAAAACTTTCTGTAACATAGAAATAAGTCCAATTTGGTTGGTTTACCACAAAGCCGTTTATTTGTTCTCTTCCCTCCACATCACGTAAGTCTTTATAACGAAAAAAAATGCTCGGTCCTTGAAATTCGTTATAAAGAATTGACACTGTATTTAGCTAACGATTCTAAATTTGCCGTCGCGACAAATGGCATTACGCTTTCTTGTGTTGTTAAGTCCTCTCTAGATCAAAAGATTCAAATGTATAGGTAATCCAGTGACTGCCAACTTTATCCTGATTCGAATATTATCATATATAACTAATTACAATATCCATACACCTAGTATGGGTATATATAAAACGGATTATTGCCAAATACGGCAGATACGTCTTCGATCAACAATAATCGTTATCTCACGAATGATAAATTCATCCTCTCGCTGCAAACATATGACACCTTATTATGAACGACATAGTTTTCTTTATGCTGTCAATATTTATAGTCATTTCTAAATAAGTTTAGGTTAAGACTTGGTAAGACCTAATCCTAATGTACAATTTAGTGTACAACAAAATATCAAGTAGCATTCAAGCCCAAGTTTGAAAAAAGACATTTAGAAGTCCAGTGTGGGTAAAATATAATGTAAAGTCAATTTTATGGATATTGGTTTAAAATTTTCGCGCTAATTGTAATCTCACCTAATATTGTGATTAATACCATATCATTACATACTATAAAGACCCCTAAACTCAAAAACTACTGCACGGATTCACCAGTGGATATAGTGATTCCCGAGGAAGGTTTTGGTATATAATTTGTCAAGGATTTTGTTTATAATCAGGGTGGGACAACGTCTGCCGCGCCAACTAGTTAATCAATAAAATATTGTCTGAAAATGTTCTTTCACTTAAAACTTAGGTTCTATAAACACCCAATGTGCATTTAAATCAACAAGAGTTAAAAAATATTGCTTGGATTTTTCATAAAAAAAAACTAAAATGCATGTGCTGGAACATGTAATTTGTAGGACAAATTGAACACTGGGTTTTTAACTCATCTCGATCATTATAGCTTGGGCCTTAGGAGGTTAATCTGTTCAATGGACAAAGTATATTATGGTTGTTGAAGGAAATAAAACAATAAACACATCTCCATCGTAACATTTATTTAGGAGAGACACCTTATCTAACAACAGAACAATGAGATATGCCATTTCTGTATATATATATTTACAAACATGAACATAAATAATATCAAAATACGCTCTATGCTATCTGTGATCGTTTGGAGACCACGACTTATCATTCGCCTATCATATACGACACAGAATAAAGCGTTGAAAAGAACACAAATCCATGTTAGCACCACTGATTATCGTGGTTATGTAAATAAAAAAACATATTATAATTTCTTACCACGAAGCGATACAATCAATCCCATATAATTACAGTCGCATAATAACACTTGGATATATTTAAATACAAAAGCAATTTAAATTGTAAAATATCGTTATTTGTGTAAGAAATTTCAATTAATTGCTTGTAACGAGTGCGTTGATAAATAAATGCATTGCAATTCAAATGTATCCTTTATTGCGTTTGATTTTGACCTACAGGCTCAATTAATATGTTAAGTTATACTCGAAACTGAATAGAATGTTCCAGAACTTCAATTTATACCAACAAGATGCAATATAGGCCTCCCATTCTTATGTACAGAATTGTTTAGCAACTAATATATTTATGTACAAAAGGTAATTTAGCATGGAATATTAATAATATTTCATTATTGCCAATTGAGATAGGCGCAAAGTCTTACATATACCTAATGCCCATAGATTAAAATCAAACACAATATTTCCTACTTCTTTACTCTTCAGAAGCACACATTGTTATAATGTTTTTGATACTCTACAACAAAATTCCAAACTACACACTTCTGCTAATATATGATTCTTATTTCTTAATTTTTGTAATTACAATATACACACTATACGATTTTGAAATTATATTTAATTTGGCACTAGTGAAGGTTAAGTATTGGCCGTACCCAGATCCCACATGATTTCTGGACAGAAAAATACACTTCTACTCCCGGTAGTCAGTACTTTTAATGGCGAAACGAAGTGAACACAAAATTTTTGTCAGATAATTGTACTAAAAAGGTCTTCTTTTTTGCAAGACAATTTTTTTATTACTTTTAATAGTCAAATAAATAATCAAGTAAACACTTCAATACTAACTCGAATTATTTTGTACGAGTATTTTGTCAAAAAAAATATTAGAAGGTCCTATTTGCTGTTAGAAAACGTTAATTTATTTAGTTATTCCTTAGAGCTAAGGGTCCAAAGGAGCGTATAATATAATTGTCAGTTTCTTGGGTACGTCCGCATATATTTACTGTCTATTTCGGGTACGTGTATGAATTTGGAAATATTTATCATTCGCGACGACTTCACTGTCTCAAATTTATTTGAGGAACAAATTCGTACCTCTGGTTACATAAAGCAGCTTCAAGACAATACCATTTTTCATAAAAATATTATTAAATAAATATGGAGGATATGGAGTGTACGAAATGTATGAAAAATTGTCAGGTCTCATAAATTGTCAGAAAGGCGTTCCTGTAGTTAGAGGGTACTTTACTCGAAGTTTTAAATTTTGGTCCATTAAAAGTTGCCAAAGTGTCTGCAAAAACAAACCCACCAAAGAAACAGAATTCATTATATTCTTTTCGACTCTCGGTAAGTATATTAACTTTAAAACTATATACTATTCTTATAAAAAGAGGTTTTATTTTTGTTGTTTGAAATGGATAAACTCAAAAAATACTTATCAGATTTCAATTTTTTTTTATCTACCTAAAGAAAAATACATTATCAGTGAGTAATGATTAGCTGTATTTTATTTTCATATAAAACATTATCACGAGCAAATGTGAAAATAAATATAATTATTATCGTTCCTTCAAACTTTATCCTCTAGCTGCAGCAGCGCCATCTAATTTTATACATTTTGACGGCCATACGGACGAATACTTCTCACTTTAATACTCCATACACAATACTAATTTCATTTGTTCTTTTTTTAAACCTTATGTACATAAATGCGCGAAATAATCCAAGGTGAAAATGAAAACGTACCAGAGATCGATCATATTTCTCTACAACTGAACTATGACATTTTAAAACTGCTTTTATCTCGAACTTCTGTGCTAATATTAAACTAATATGCAAAAAAAATATGTGCAGAAGTGCAAAATATTATATATGAGTAATTATATAGCTATACATCCTTTTCGGTACAGACCGCCAGTCGACATTTCCAACTTAATTGAAAAAATATATATTTATATTATTACAACAACCATAATATTTTATACATCTAATTATATTAAAAGTATAGGGTCGGGTATATTCTATAGTATAGATCCAACTATTTGTTGATGATCAAGTGATACACAAATTTAATAATAAAACTTAATAATTATTCCGGTGAAGCTGATAAGACCTTACTAGATCAATAGCCTAGTCAGTTCGAGAAAAAGTTTTTTTTAAACACATAAAACATGGTTTTCGGGAAGGTTCGATATGGATCCCAAATTTTGACAACGATATAAATTATAATATTAAAATGTCAATTATCTGTTTCGAATGATAAAGAAGATTAGTTATAAATTATCTTGTTATCTGCACCATTTTATGCAAGATTCGTTTTATTTTCATGTGTGTTTTCCACCACAACACTAAAATAAGTGTACAGTTAAACCAACGCAGTACACGCTTTTTTATATTTATTCAAGCAGAAATAGATCACATGTCCTATCGGAGGTTAATCATAGTTTGCAACTGTGGACTAAGGAAAACACTGCATCGCTTATATCATTTATTTATATCTACTGTAATTCTACAATTGTAGTGTAGTCCAAAGCAATTCAGCTCACGTTTCCTTATAATCACAAATAGGTCTCTTGTCCTATCAGAGGTTAGGTTTTGCATGACTTATGGTGTTGATATTTTATAACAAATGTTGTTATAAATTGTTGCCAATTATATTGCTGTTGGGTAATTTGCTGTTTTGCAATTTATAACGATGACACTATAAAGAAATTTATACACATCGTTTGTATTTTGTGTGTGTGTGTACAAGTGGATTCACAACTGGTTTAAATTCATAATTGAATCCGGTAGGTGACGGTGCCTTTGACTTTTAGGAGTTATTTTTATTATCAAGGCAGCACTATGTCCACCGGGCCTGCTAGTTTCTTTATCGTTTGTTAAATAGTTAAGGTGTGAAAGTGTAATAAACAGACTCATATTCGCATTTATAATATTAGTTAGGATCACATATAGAACATATCCGACCTAAGTATAATCTTCGTAATACAATACCACAAACCCTGTCACCTTGGACAAGTACTATTGTCACTTATGTTTATTCTCACAACTTGATTTATAACGGTGGTTACATTAAATCCTTTAAACGCATCAATCTTATTTATCATTTAGATTAAATATTATATACTTTACATGTATTCATATTAGTCCGATTAGGAAGTGACTTACGTTATTTTCGAAGGGGTGATATTAAATGATAATTATAAGAGAATTCGGTGGGAATCAAACATTAAAATTTTATGGTTGTAAAATAAATATTGTGTGATATGTCAAGATAAATAAAAAATATTTATATTCGGAGGGGTATATAATGAATTTTTATCGTTAAACCATTTTAACGAAAACCATGACTTACGTTCTTGAGATAAAAAAAAAACATTGACATTTTGAAATACAAAGGTTTTTATATGTCAATGCTTTCGTTGCATTTTTCGATAGAATAAAATATTACATCGGTAAAAGTAAATAGTTTTTGGAATTTTTGCCCACCTGGCTATTGTTACAGTGGTACTTTTATCACACAGAAACTATTTAACCAGTTTCGATGAGATTAGAGTACAAGTAAAAAATACATTTATCTATTATGAATAGTTTAAAAAATTAGCGAATCTGTTATTTGATGGAATTAATAAACTATCGATATAGAGTTGCAGAGTTTTTATTGCGACATCGATATCATGACATTTGTTTATACTTCTATTCTTGAATATAATTAAAGATAATGTTTTTTTATAGGTTTAGCGTTTGATCAAAAATCTCAACTGATGATAAATGACAATGTGGTCTAAACACAATAAAACTAGAGGGGATACTTGAGAAGTGCAGCTCCCGGAACACACCAAGAGATGCTTGGCGACAGATTTTCAACTAGAGGGTGGGAGCTAACCAGGCTTACTTAGAAGAAGCCTTACCACTATGGCATCAAAATAAAATGAAAAATAATAATTTAACGCAGTCACTTCCAAACAACATTTAAATCATTCATGATTAACTTGATTTATTTACCTACATTTATAAATAGACAGCGGAAAGATATAACATTTATATATTATTATACTATATAGACACAAGTTATTCAGTGAGTCCACAGCAAAGAGGAGTTAACATTATTTACATTGAATGGAATGACTCATAGCTAAATACGAAGACTGTATCCTTATTTATTAATTTGAAAAAGGTTTCATTCTCTACTAGATACTTTTTTAATTAAAATTTTTGTTATAGACTATATGCATGTTATTGTTAATCTGTGCTAGTTATAAGTTTTTTTGTTTATATAATAAAAAATATGTCTCATGGAAATACAATACAAGAATATAATGGATTTTATGTGCATGATATGTTGTGAACAGTAGAATTTATTTGAAAAAATATTTCGTACTGATTAAAAGATTAAGTATATCTATGTTATGAATGCTTTTTTTTAGAATCAAAGTTTTTCTTAAATATTTAATATAGTATTTCAAGCTTTTGATACTATACAACAAACATTCCCAATAATTTTGAATATGAATTTTTTTAGACGCTAAAGTTAGTGAGCGAAATATTTTTTAAATTCTCAATCACCTAAAGAATGTTAAAAAATATATTGTAAATATCTTAAACTTCGTTTTAATATAATAACAAAAATCAAATTACACACTTATTAAATTATTCGAGAACGTGTATTTAATTGTATCTAACATTATATTGTTTTGATTTTTTACTTAAATCAATTAGTTATATAAAATATTTCATAATAAGAAAAAACACTGCCGGTGGTACACGTTAAACCTGATCTTTACGCCACGTGTACCAACGGAGGTACACGTAAAACTTGATCTTTAGCCCACGTGTACCACCGGTGGTACACGGTAGACTTGATGTTTAGGCCTCTTGTACCACATCTGGCACACGTTAGACTTGATCGTTAGGCCATGTGTTGTACCTCCCGTGGGACAAGATTTGATAACTATAGAAAACAAAAGAATTACTTATGTCATGTTATTTATGATGTTGTAATATAATATTGTATGATAATAAATATATTTTTTGTCAAAATATTAAATGGCCCGAAAGACATGTCAGGCAAAAATGACTTGGTACGATACGTGTTAATTATGAACGATTATGTACCGCAATACATACAATAAAAAAAAGATATATAATCCAATGGAATGTATATAAATCTCACAGAATTGTATATGAGATATGAAAATGTACATTGAATTCGTATTACCAATATACTACAACTAATATTTTAGATATCGATTCCGAATATGATAAGCCATGACAGTTTATTACAGAGAACAATAAGAGAGAGCGAGAGGAAAAAAAAGCTAATGGTGATTAAGCAAGACAAACATACCAATATATCAGTTTGCTTTTTAAAATTATCTTAACGCATGCTTAAATGATACGAGTAGTATTGTTTTGTCTATGGCTCTGACATTGTAATAAATATATACTTAGTCTGGTCATAAATACTGTTACAATTAAAAATAAACAAAATATTACATTTGAATTTGGAATCGGTCATTTTTATATGGTTCATTGTATATTCTCATTTTGGCGCCAATACATTGTACAGTATTTTGCAATATTAAAATGTAGTGGGGTAATAAAGAGAACCGAAACGCTGTGATAGCATTATACGAAGTAGGTATGGAGCCAAATGCAATATTTAAAACTCTCCATACGCTTGGTATTAGTAAAATGTTTGTGTACCGTTCTATTAATAGGTACAATGAGACCTCTTCTCTTTGTGACAGAAAAAGATCTGGCCGTTCACGTAGTGTTTGTCATGTCACGTATTTTAAAAGATGACTTAGGACTTGCAGCCTATATAAGAGACTGGTCATTTCTTAGGGTCAAAAGAATAGGGTGGTAAAATCGAAACAACTATTGAAGCGGTGCGCAAACAGAGACCACAGACAAATTTTGTTTACGGATGATATTTTTTTTACAATTGAGCAGCATTTTAACAAACAAAATGACCGTATTTATGCTCAAAGCTTCCCAATTACTCGACAGAGTGCAACGTAGGTACTATCCGACTTCAATGGGAGTTGGGTATTGCTATGAAGGAGTGACTGAGCCATACTTTTGTGAGAAAGGTATCAGAACATCGGCACAAATGTATCAAGATACCATTCTTGAGAAGGTAGTGCAGCCCCTTAACAACACTATGTTCAATGACCAAGAATGGTCCATCCAGCAAGATTCGGCGCCGGGTCATAAAGCTCGGTCTACGCAGTCTCGGTTGGAAACGAACGTTTCGGACTTCATCAGAGCTGAAGACTGGCCGTCGTCTAGTCCCGATCTTAATCCATTGGATTATGATTTATGGTCAGTTTTAGAGAGTACGGCTTGCTCTAAACGCCATGATAATTTGGAGTCCCTAAAACAAACCGTACGATTCGCAGTGAATAATTTTCCCATGGAATGTGTGTGCTTCTATTGATAACTGGCCTCAATGTTTAAAGTATTGTATTGCAGCCAATGGAGACCACTTCGAATAAGCTTTTTATATTTTATATTGTTTTATATTTATGTAATAAAACTGACACACTGTAAAAATAATAAATGTTATTTGCAATAGAATTTTTTTTTCTTTGTTTCAGTATTTATGGTAAGACTAGGTAGAATCTGTTTGAGTTTAGGGTATTTTTTGTTTATGTTTCAAGCACTTTATAAATGTACAAACATAATAACGCGAAAATAATTGTTTAGAACAAATTTATTTATATGGCAACTTATTGTTTACGCTGCCTTTTGTTACAGCTTACTCGTTTATAGGCCTTATCTAATTTTGAGAGTAAGATAGACTATATAATTAAGTAATTCGTCAGTGAATAAGAAGGAGAGGATGAATAAAAATTAATTTGTGGGTGGTGGGTACATACTGTAATGAATCAATTTCATTGAAAAGTTAGTGTTTTTGCATTCATGTTTTTTTTTTATTCTCTTTATTAATTATTCTATTTATAAGAATAATTCAAACGGCACATCACCTAGATATATATAGTATTTGATTATCTTGACGACTAGTAATAATGTAGAATTTTTTTTTTTACGCTATTAGGAGAAATATAGAAGTGATAAAAGGTAATTCATTTAATTTCCTAATAAACTCTATATCTAACACGTATGCTAATATTAAAGCATTTTTACGCACCATTAAAACACTCTAGTGACGTACAGAATTTAGAAGAGAGCAGAAATGAAACGATGTTCTTACATTATTTCTTATAAATTATTTGCAATAACTCCATATCAATTAAACAAGTAAACTGGGATAAATTATATTTTGTACAATCAAATTAATTGTTCGAAGCAATTAATTTTTTTAGAACAACAGTAAATAATAACAAATATCTTTTATTTATCTATATTAAAAAAATCCCTAAAGTTATCGATAGACACGTGACCACCGTTAACACGTTCCCCACCACGTGTACCACCGGTGGTACACGATTTGATAACCATTGAAAACGAAAGAATTACTTATATTATGTATGATATTACAACGAAATATTATTGTATGATAATATTTAATGTAGTCCGGTGAAGCTGTGAAGGCCAACCAGGCCAATAGCGTAGACAGTTCGAAAAAAAAAATGATATTTTTTTTATTTTTTGTCAAAATGTCAAATGGCCTGAAGGGCAGGCATGCATGTCAGACAAAAATGATTTGGCACGGAAAAATATTGAGAGCAAAAGTAATAATACCGTCATGTACCGCTTGGGTTCTGCGTTCAAATATTCAGGCTCTATAATCACTACAAACTGAAAATGAGGGTAAGACACTACGTCAGTGTGCTCATTTCGCAATGACACATACATGTTGCATTTTTTCATTTCTACTTAACCTCTAAAATCCTTTTACCGATTTTAGTTTGTCTCTGTTACATTTTATCATTACCGCTTAACCTCCTTGGGGATCTCTTTTAAAGCCTAGATAATTTGAAACTTCTCTATAAACCAGTAACAAATTAAGCCAAAAAACCCTACAATTTTCTGTTACATGAAAAATATTTTACAAAACGAGTGTAACGTATTTTGTCAGTATCGATTTCGATATCATACATCTATCGATATCGATCAATTTAATATAAGGGTGTATCCATCTCTATGTAATGTAATGTAAGAACATCGTCTTAATATAATATTGTTTGTTATTTTTTCTAGGGTTCACAGAGAATATAATTTGAGACGCTTAACAACATTAAACATAGTTCACTTTTAAAACATTTTTATAATACATTTCATACCTTTAATATCAATTATATTTGAGGCCAATACTGAAGGTTTTTTTTTAAATATTTTATAAATAAATTCAGCGTTCACAAACTGTGAAAAGATTTTGTGATGATTTTAATTTAAACATCAGAACTTCAGAATTGACCCCATAACTACTTTTTGTTATACAATTAAATTTCTCGCTAAAAATAGTGAGATTACATATAGGCACCATCTAGTGTCGATCGCCGGCACTAAGGTGTCTAACTTCACCGTAAGATGGCGCTTTATTTACAACAAATTACACACTAGTTTACAAAAGTAAACATCTCATATTAATCTATAATTTTACTATTCAATATACCATAAGTAGATGAATTATCTGGATTTATTTAATATATTTGAAATATCTAGTAATCAGTTAAATGATGTAGTTTCGTTTTAACACGTAACTAATTTTTTAAAATCATAAATCGTTTCTCTAAACACGTATTGATGCTGACGTCATCATGGTTTGCGCATGATTAAAAAAAAACAATCATACATATAAGGTCTAGAACCTTAAATAAAATTTGAAAAGCGATCCACATCTTATTCTAATGGTTTTTAATATCATAATAATATTTATATTATATTATATTTTCATTTAAAAATTAAAACTTATGAATTGGTGACCATTATTGAGCTCGCAATTTGGCCACATTCGCAATTGTCACATATATCCTAAACACCTAATCTATTTACATTCCAACTATGATAATTAAAATGCACGGGAGACCATTACGGTCCATATTCACTGGGCTACGTAATTATTACACTTATATTAAAAAAATTGAACATAGTGTTTACAACTTTTAAATGCGATTCATTTATGATTTACATTCTGTTCATAATACAAGAAACTATTAGATCGATAATTACTAAATACATATTAAAAATGACTAAAAAGAATTCAATAAAGTTCATCGATTAATCGAAAATAAATATTGTATGAAGAAAATATATAGAACAATATATGTAGTCTGCATGTAGAGTAAGTTTATCGACATCGATAATTCGATACAACAATTTTGTCAAATTTCTACTACATTGAATTCTTGAAACTCTATTACAATTTGCGATTAATTTAAATATTACTAGATTACATAACCTAAATTCACGAGTCCATACTATAGTCAGTTCTCTACGATTATCGACAAACGATAATATTTTTTTAACAATTTCCACTAACTTCGTTTAAGTAATTATGTGTATAATCATGTAAACGATTACAGTGAGTATTTCTGTATGAATATAATTCTTGTGACGGAGCTGGTATAGTTTCTATGGAATTCATTGTTGTCGATTTTTGTCGGTTATGTATGTAAGTGAGGGCGCTTACACTAGATCCGCATCGTCGTGGTCGGGCTGGTGGTGTGGTGGGATTGGTGGTGGTGGTGGTGGTGGCGGCGGTGGTGGTGGTGGCGGTGGCGGTCGGGTAGCGGGGGTCGCGCTGTAGTGCCGCCCGCGCTCGGCGAGGCAGAGCTGACATCAGTCGAGCGCTCCAATACACTCCGGCTCCTCGCGCACGCACTCCTTCGGGAAGTAGCCAGTTCGATGGTCGTCCTGTGTTGTTTTTTTAAGATTGTATTAGATATAACCTTTATGGATGGGGATTCTTCGTAAAAGAAAAATCGTTCTAATTCGTGATCCGTGGAATAATTCATGGAATAGTCGAGGTTTAAGAGTTCAATAATCCAAAAATCGGTCTCTTATATTGTTAAAT
The DNA here is from genome assembly GCA_015888305.1 of Antheraea pernyi. NCBI lineage: Eukaryota > Metazoa > Arthropoda > Insecta > Lepidoptera > Saturniidae > Antheraea > Antheraea pernyi. Next base: position 341,528 of record MU158769.1, on the reverse strand, counting down.
GAGCTTTTTCCTAAATTCATCAAATTATGATTTTATAGTGTCACGATGTATAAAGTTGATTAAAATAATCGGTTGTTCTATGTCTAAAAATCGATTATTCAATCTCAGATCGCCATCCCTAGTACCATTTATTTAGATGTGTAACTGTACCCACAAAGTAGTTAATATAAGGGCCACTAAGCATAATACACAATGGTTTCTCTCTAATAGTGGGATGCCCTATTTTTTTCTTTGTTTGGACAAATTAATTTCTTATACTGAAAACGTCATTTAATTACTCGATTTGAGTAAAATTGAGTTAATTGTATGGCGAAGAATATTAAATAGATTTCAAAATATGTGTGCAGTAAACACACGGTAGAAGAGAAACTTTTAAAAACATCATCTATACTAATATATAAAGCTGAAGAGTTTGTTTGTTTGTTTGGTTGAACGCTAGGATCTCAGGAACTACCATTCCGATTTGAGAAAATCCTTCGGTTTTAAATAGCTCATTTATCGAGGAAGGAAGCTATATATCATCACGCTAAGACCAATAGAAGCAGAGCACCAATGAAGAATGTTTCAAAATCGGGCACTTTTTTCCTTTTGAGAGATTTCGTTAGTTGTCGTAATAATATTCGTCCAGTAGGACAGGCGAAGGAATTAATCCCTTTGCCAATTCTGAAGTTGTCAATATAGGTATTTCTTATATATCCTTTAATCAATTTTCTTCTATGTCCAAGTTACAATAAAGGCATAAGCGCCAAATCTTCTATATAATATGTTGTACATTATTTTATCCATCATTATTATCTTCTTAGTCTTCATAATCATAAAACAAAATTGTTCAAATAAAGATTTCGTTAGCGTTAGTATTATATACGTTGCCATAGTAACGTGGTAAGTTTCTATCGCGAACATTTTCAAAGTTTATTTTGTTTTCCTATGCAAAAAGTTTATACTACTTTTATTTCTAATTTTTTATTTGTTCTCTATTACGTATTATAAAAATAAAAATTGTGTATGTACAATTAAAATAACAACTTTTTGATGAATGTATATGGCTACAAATGTCCAAAACAAATTTTCTTTATACTTTGTCTATATTTTTATATTAGTATATTTTCTCTGTTTGTTTGTTTGTTGCGGGTAATCTCCAAAACGGCTGGACCTATTTTAACGGGAATTTTACTTTTTACTGCCAGATAGCCGAAATTATAGCGGTTGACATATTCTATTTTATTTGTCCGCGGTTTCGTCCGCATGGCTATTTCCAAAATGGTTGGACCGATTTTCACGGGGTATTCACTGGTAGATAGCAGACCTCATAAAAAGTAATTTAGATTTTTTATTCGCCTTCGGCTGTAGTGGAATATCCGTAATGCTTGAACTGATTTTCACGGAACTTTCACTGGCAGATAACTCACCTTATAAGAAGTAACTTAGACTATTTTATTTTGTTACTCAAGACTTCGTCCGCAATATCCTACTATCTCCTAATTGGTTGGACCGACTTTCACGGGGCTTTTACGGACAGATAACTAGCGGGCTCGGAAGACGTTGTCCCGCCCCGATAATAAAATGAAAACCTTGACAAATTATACCTAAACATTCCTCATGAAGCATCATTCTGTCTACTGGTGAAAATGGCATGAAAATGGTCTTTTTTGACTTTATCGTGAACAGATAAACTGACAGAAAACTTTCTTTTTAACCGACTTCAAAAAAGGAGGAGGTTACCATGTTCGATTGTATGTATATTTTTTATGTATGTTAACCGATATTTTCGTCAATTGTGAACCGATTTTAATGGTTCTTTTTTTATTTGAATTGGTACACTATGTAGTGATTAATATCATCTTTTTGGTCAATTTGACGGTTATATTGTTTTATTAACTGCGTTTGCTTCTACATAACTCAGTGATTATAGTAACATATAAGAATAACTTAAGTATATCGACAATACGGGCATATTATATCTATATAATAAAAGATTTAAGATATATTGTTCGATAATGTATAGCTTATAATTTGCATTACTTTCTTATATAGTGTTAGTGAGCTTGAGTTTTAGCTTGAGCTTAGCTGAGTTTGGTATATAGTAGATTGAAGTTCCAGGTATGGTGCTGATGATAGATCCCATCCCATTCGATATACTATTTGTATTCATATATCTAATGTACACGTTACATGTCACAGTTGGTGTGCGCATCGTAGTTACAAATGTTTTTGAAAAAGCTTTTCTGCTCACAATTTTACATTTTTAAAAAAGCGCGTGCGGAGCCGCGGGTAACACCTAGTGAAATATAAAAATACACTTGAACTATGTACCACGCTGGTTAAAACTCCTTTTCACAAGGCTCCGTAATACGTACGTAGAACGCTCGAACCAGAGTAATTATTAAATAGTAGAACGTATACCGAGGAGACTGTAAATATGAGAAACACTGTATGATGTATTCTATCTCATTCTCTCGCAAGTTATATCCTATAGACGTATTGGTTTGTCTCTTTTTAATGTCGTTTTTACGTTTCATAGAGTTTCAAATCACAATGCAACAAAGGATGTTTTGACTTAAAAAAAACAACTAAGGATAGTGTTACCTTTTCTAACATTCTCCCTTTCCACCAACCCCGGTTATCGCCCTCTTTGCTGAGGATCAATACTTTAGAGCCCGGCCTGAGAGCTAACTGTGAAGCCTCCAACGGCCTGAAGTCATGTATAACTGTTGCTACGATGCGCCGGAATGGCCATCGGAGATTCGAGTTAAGTCTTTAACAATAGAAAATCAAATATTACACTATGAAATATTTAAAATTTTACAATTTACGAGCTTCTGTTATATTATGTTCAGAATATTCCTAAAAAAATACCATTACGTCTCACAGTCACGGTTTGATTCAATTCATTATTTTCAATAAGAGATGATGACTCCTGCCATCCAACAATACGAAAAAAGAACCAAAGGATATTCTATAACTCGCTTAAATTTATAATTCATTCAAATTAATTATGTTTAATGTATATTCTTAGAAATTGAAGAGTGGAACCATAACTTATTTAATTGACACTTTGACTGTCACGGTGTAATCACATATTTCTTATTTAATTGACACTTTGACTGTCACGGTGTAATCACATATTTAGTTTAGGAGACCACCAATATTTTTTTACAATTGTAAAAAGATCTTATGCTCCGATCAGCAATAATCACCGAGGAGTCACTAGAAAAACGGTTATCAGTCATACATGACCAATGTGGCAGTCAAAGTATCCATATGCTATTTACCCTTAAAAATGAAGTTTTTGACGGGATCCTTGCCGGTCATGTAGTGGATTTTATATTTTATTTATAATCTTGTGTTACTTAACTCTATATTTTATAATTTTGGTGGTGTTTTACTTAATATAGTTTGGTTATTCTGCACAAATGAAGTGAATGGCAAACAATACCACGGAGCAAGGATTCTGAGTTGCCATAAAAACCCTCTAGAAAGTTTTAACAAGACAGCCATCTTGTTAGAACTTTTAAATGATCACAAGAAACCTACTACTGTAATATTATTACCTAATTGAGAATGGTAATTATCTATTAGGAGATTGCTTGACAAAAATAAAATAAATACCCTTCAAAATTCTCCGAGAGGCTGGTCTTCTCGTAGTAGGAGACGAGTTCCACTATGCTCCTAAAGAAACGGGACTCGGAGAGGAAATAATGTGGCACTTGATCTATCGGCTTCCTGCACACCCGCATATGTTTCACCGTGTTGTCCGTTCTGGGGAGGAAATTATAATTACATATTATAAAACAAAGTCCTCTGCCACGTCTGTCTGTCTGTTTGTGACAAACTCAAAAACTACTGAATGGATTTTCAAGCGGTTTTCACCAGTCGATAGAGTGATTCACGAGAAAGCTTTAGGTATATAATTTGGTAGGATATCGGTTAGGGCGCTTTTAGTTTAAACGGTTGGTGCTGTAGTGCTGCCACTCGAGAGCAGGACGGTTACCGCATTGGTTATGTTTTTCATAAAAAAGGTGTTGAATCGAGAACGGGCGAATTCAGTCCGGCACACGTGCGTTGGCAGGACGGCAACACGTTGCCTACTTTCTTACTATGGATAACACGAAAATAGAATAATTTATAGACGAAATGCAGTTCCGGCTTGTTGTATGAAACTCAAAATATGATGATTATTTTAATCTTATAAAACTTGAGAAGGTTACTTATAAAGGTATTCAAAAAATTATACAAATTAAAAAAATAAAAATACTAATGAAAAGAATTATTATCCAGGTAATCATTTATTTTTGTAATCAATTTTTTTTAACAAGACCAGCACCAACTATAACGCTTCCTCGTCCGAATCTATGACTTGACCGAATGTAGGTATTGGTGGACATCACTAAAATTCAGTCGGACTGCAACCGCATCACACTCCGAATTAAAAGTTTTAGGTTGTACTACGTCATCAGAATGTAGTACGATACCCTCTCATAAATCGGTGTATCCACCATATGGCAGCAGTCCGACACGAATCGTTTAACTGAAAGCACCCATGGAGATTTCCCCATGGCAAAAAAAATTGGTTGTCTGTAAAGTCGGTTTACGGACGATAATTTTACGTGATAACCTTATAAGAAAACACATTGATGAAAAACTTTTATGAATTGAATTATTCTATATATCTGATGTTATACAAGCCGAAGGCTTAGGTCGATCGCGCCTCTCTATCGCTTGCACGCTTGGCTCAGGTGAAACGTGACAACGAGTCATGCGCGTGCAGCGCGTGCAGCCAGACGGAATCGATTATCACATTATCATGTTAAAAAAGGTCCGTACATACATATTGGTTAAAGTAATGAATTAATTTAACGCGATGTAAAGTGAGCGGGTAGTTACTTGAGTGAGAGCGCGTATCTGGTGTCGTTGGGGGGGTGCGCGGGCTGGTGGGGGTGGGGCCGCACGCGCAGCAGGAACGTGCCGTCGACGCGCCGCTCGAGCCGCGCCGTCGCCGTCTCCCGCCCCATCTCACCCACGTACCTGACCACGTACCACCACATCACCATACACGATAATTAAGCAACCGACGAGAATAGTAATACGCGTGAGGATGTGATACGTCTTCGGGTAAACGAGACAACAGGCATAGAGTGTAGCTTGTTTATTACTGACTGACATGAACAATGTTCATACCACCCGTGGTGCGGGGGTGTGGAGAGGTGTGCACCTACATATGTATCATGACATCTATTAATTCGTTAAAAGTTTTCGAGGATTTTTTTATCCCCCTCACAGAATACAAGAGAAGAAAACGTGACAAAGGTTCTGTGATAATGGTATAGTATATAAAGATGTGTTTCAAGCTAATATCTCTTTTGTAAGTGATGTAAAGTATATTACATTCAAAAAATAATATTTTCCACATTATTCCTCATAATTTCCTAAGTACTAATTACAATCAAAACATTATAACAATGCAATATAGTTCTATAGGAGTCGGACATCATTTAAATCAGAATCTAAACAGAGAAATATCTTTTAATAATATTAATATGGATGAAGCAAGGTGCAGACATTGGAATGCCAATTAATAGTATACGGGGAATCACTATCACTATATATTTTACAACAAATTCCTCTGCCACGTCTGTCTGTATGTTTGCGATAAACTCAAAAACTACTGAACAGATTTTCATGTGGTTTTCACAAATATATAAAATCATTCATGAGGAAAGTTTAGGTACGTAAGTTGTCAAGGTTTTTTTTTATTATCAGGACCTAACAACGTCCACCGGGCCCGCTAGTAGTATTACTATAATGAAACATAGTGCTGAGGCTTAATCATCATTTGAAACTACGCGGGGAGATACTTTAGAGAAAAAATGGAAACAGTTTTGAATCGGGATTGTTATCAAGGTGATTCGAGTGATATAGTGTGGTAATACTGACCACATGTAGTAGTGGAGCGCCATGTCGGGCTGGTGGTGGTGCGGAGGCAGCGGCGGTGCAGGAGTCAAGCATCCACCGCAACGGCCCGACGCCGCTATGCAGTCCTTGTGCGCACACGCGTTGCACACCGAGCACAGGTACCCCTGCACCACAACACCCCACACACTCCATCACTCATATACTTTAACCCAAGGATTCCTAAACTATTTTCGGTAAGAGGCAGGGCTGTAGCTGGAGTCGAATTTGAGGTAGGGCAGCATTGGTTACAAGTAGGGCGGAAGTAACAAAATTATCATAATTGATCTGCCCTCGTGTGTTACAAACTGTGGTATGTTTCGAAAACTTTAGATATCTATCGCTCCTTTTTTTAAAATCCCAAACTATGAACAAACAATTTAATTATAATAATTTATCTTAATTTTTGGTATTTATAAGGTAGGGCATTTCCTCACAATGCCCCCTCCCCTAGCTACGGCCCTGGTAAGAGGCTCCTTTTACAAAAGGGTCCATACACGACTCACGTAAGGACTGATAGCGGTGAGGGATCCTTGAGTTACGTATTTTTGATGTTGGGGGGGGGGGGGGGGGGGGGGTCTGGGTGGTGATAACATCAGCAATTTTTACTTTTTTCACCAGAAAGATTTCATAAGACATATATAAAAGTTATGTAAGAGCATTCCTGACTTTTCTGACCACGGAGAGGGAGCGGTTCGAAATTACAAAAATTATGCTTACGTAATAATTGAGCGGCCCCTAATGAACTGATACCTCAGACCCAAATTACTTAAAAAAACTTATGTTTATATATAGATGTCGCATAACTATTTAGTATAAAACAGAGTAAGAATATTTCATAATTAAAATATAGCTATGACTGCAGTTAACAAAAAATTATAAATTTTGAAATATTTTTCTATATATACTAGTTTCCTACATCGATATTATCATAGTTATACTAGTTTCCTACATCGATATTATCGTATGCAGTGTTATCATATCGATAAAGTTCAGATGGTATAAATAGTTTTACTATAAATCACTGCAAGTCTAAAGCAAGTATAAGCTATAGACAGGTATAGCCTGCACTGACATCTGATGATCTGAAAGCAGTTTTTTCCGATACAAAATACACATAAGAGTTGCGAGATATGTATGCTTGGTACACATATATGTATCAACAACTCTTATATGTATGAATAGTTTAGCTTAACTTAAATTAACTCAGATAGGTCGCGACTTGCATGCATCAGGTAATAGCCAAGCCGAGGTGTGCCGTGCACCCTTGAGCTAGTTGCCCAAACAAAAATCGGCTGAGTGTCTTAAGCGCTCGCCTTAGTAGTCTGGTGAAGCTATTAAGACCTTGCAAGCTCGAAAGCGTAGTCAGTTCGAGAAAAAAATCTGAAAGTCATCATATTTTATATCATAAAAAAAGGTTATAAGAATTTTACTACATTACAGGACATTGCAGTTGTAATATACTATATTATTTCAGATACTGTTAATAAGATACTGCAAATATTTTAATGTTGACATCAATTTAACTAGAAACTTATGAACATACATACCTGAAATATTCTTCCTTTCAGAAATTTACTGCAATGATGACATGTGGCGGGTTTTTCAAACGTGTGTAGAACAAACTTGTGATTCGTGCTTCTGCAACCGGGCGGCTCCAAGTTGTCTCTGAAGAAACATCGACACTATTAAAACTTTATATGTCACAATTTTTAAGTGAATTATCGATAGTATTCTTTTGACTAGTATGGTATAGTGACAACACTACAACCGATGGTAAGCACAATATAAACCAAAAATAACGGTGACCAAAGAGAGATCGAAAAGCGACGATGACTTAGTTGATAGCGTATTTGGACACCGTGTAGGTCAGCATAGGTTCTAATCCTTGTAACTGTGGTGAATGTACTATGTATGTGTCAATGTACACTGTAGTCAATGGTGGTAGCGCCACGCTGAAACTATTACTGGTTTTAGCATGAATCCGGCTCGACCGGGGTAGTACCACCCTCTCATAGAAAACCGACGTGAACTAACAGTGCTTGCATTGTTGCGTTTCGTTCGGTCAGTGAGAGCGCCAGAGACCCACCTCCCCTGCCCTCTCCTCTCCCTCCCTTCCCCCCAAAGGGTCGCCACGCACTTGCAACTCCTCTGGTGTTGTTAGTGTCCATGAACGGTGGTGATCACATGACCCACTGTTCGTTTGCCACCTGTGACATAAAAAAAAAAAAATAGGTTCGAATCCTTGCAAACAGAGTCGAAGCTTTCGGTGAAGGAAAACTTCGTGATGAAGCTATAGCATGGCGGTAGGGTTTCTAACTCCGACCTCCTATCTACCATCCTCAAGTTGAAAATCTGTCGTCAAGCACCTGTTGGTGTGTTCCAGCACTAACACTTCAGAGCTAGTTCTCCTCATGTTCAGCTGTGGTCAAGTGCTTAATCCCTATCCTTATATATCATTCTTCTGTCCGTGTGTATGTGACTGAATTCCTCCTAAACGGTTGGACAAATTTTGATGAAATGTTTTGTGTGTGTTCAGGTGGATACAAGAATGGTTTAGATTTTGTTTTTTATTGTAGCACGGCAAAATCACTGGACTATGCCTGATGGTAAGCACAGTACAATCTAAAAACAATGGCGACCACCGAGAGAGAGAAACTATCCAACGCCGGTCGCCGCTGTCATGGCCGGCCTGCGTAAAACTGGATATGCACAGGCTGATCCCGAAACGCGACCCGTAGAAGCGAATCACTATGACGGGCTTTTTCGCTATATACATGGTGGTTGTCACCCAGTCAGGCTGTAAAACCCTACCACCTCGCTTTCGCCATAGCCTTGTTCGTTAATCAGCAGGGTGCACCACGTTGCAGGTAAGGTTGGATTGGGTATCTCAAGTCTTATGATGTTATTCGACACCCCTTACACCCCACTTAGATTCACAATCGGACACGGTAGATGTCGTTGCAGTTGACTTTTAGGATTTTTTTTTATTATCAAGGCAGGGCAACAGGACAATGTGTAAAAGCTTACATAGCGTCTCGAATGGTGTTGACCCATTTACGTTTGCAGTCGTCGGTGCGCGCGTACAGAGTGAACGTGACGTTTTTAGCGCGACGCACGAGGTAGAAATGAGAGGACCAGCGCGCGTCGCCCTTCAGCGTGCGTCGACTGCATCCCTCCTCCACCCTGTACTCCGCCAGCCTCACCCCCACGCGGTACGAGTACTGATTATCCTGGTCGACATCGAAACATTCATCTATACACTACAACCTGTATACGAACTCGTTAAAGGTAAATAATGATACATCGACAGTGAGAACAACAATGGGGTTCGAAATATAGCCCGTCTGGAACGTTGTCAAATCGTTCGAGTAATGACGTCAATTTTACAGTTTTCCGCTTTTATTGGGTGATAAAAAAAAATTGTCTGTATGAATAGAAATATATTTCTTTTAACTCAGACGACGTTTAATTTACCTACAAATTTAACGTTACAATTGCATGCATGCAAATTGCAAATACATCACATTACAAAATGACAAAATCATAGATCCTTAACCACAAAATACACAGATATATAACGAAAATCAAATCAACGATTTCGATAATTAGATTATCATTGAAAAAAATTAAATTAATAAAACAGTACGAATACATTTTTGATTATTAATATTGATAAAATTGATAGATCTATATATATCATCGAACTTAATCGTGCTATTTCATGTTGATCGTTCAAATATATAAGAAAATAAAAGTATCTGTTAATTAGGTAGTTTTTCAAAGAACACTCACTTTAACGGGCTTGCAGAGTAGCATCAGTTTATCGAAGACGAAGACGTATCTGGCCCTGACCTTCTGGTCTTCGTGTGCTTTCACCTTCAGCTCGCCATCGAGCAGTAGCCGCCCGTATGCGGCGAGGGAGGCGCCGCCCGCACCCATCGCTCCTCCGTCCCAGTCTATTATACTCTCCTGTTTCAGTTTCATTAACGAATTTACCAAATCACACCACAGATATTCATTTTTAATTACTGTTTGTTAATTTTAGCATTTGACTCGTCTCACTTGATGAGAGAACTTGGCTCCTCAAGTGCAGTTGTTGGAACACAGAGGTAATTGGCAGCAAGTTTGCAACTTGATGGTAGTAGTAGCTAGTTAGATGGACAATAGAATAAGCCATACCACAACGCTGTTTCATAACGATATTTTCCATCACCAGAAGCTCCAATTCATGCAGAAATTGTAACCTACGAGAATCGACGCGATATCCGTTCACGTTACCATTGAGCTAGTATTAACTACTACTATTTAAATTCTGTCAGGAAGCACTTGTGTTCAGGCAGTTGCTCTTGAAAAGCAGTCCCTATCGGTGTTATTACAAAAAAGTTAAATACGTATTGAACCCTCGCTTTAAAAAGGTCTCATATTAAATGCACCGAGGTCGCTGAATGTTCGCCATCTTGCTCTTTTGTCTCGCTTTGGTTACGTTAGATTAGACTTGTGAAAAAGGATAACGCGAACTTACCTCGGGCGAGCGCGGTGCATTTATTAGGAAACTTTTTTAAACCAAGTATTTAACATCTACACGGTCTAGGTTTAGCTTGTTTAGTCATTTTTAGCTCTACAAAAGTGGATTAAATCTAACAATTTCTAAATATATATTCTATAAATAAAGAATAAAACAAGATATAAACATGGTGCGTAAAATAAAAACGGTGTGTATGTTAACTTAAAGAAATACAATGAAATACTAGTAAGAATAAAATTCCCAATTAAAAAAAAACATAGATAACTAATACTCTTTGTTATAACTTATATATAAAATAAAATTATAATATATTATACAACAAAAGAACGAGAACAGTTGTAAAATATGAATAATTTCAAGATGTATTAGTATTGTATTGCTTTAATTTGATTTATTATTTATTTTATTTCATATATACTATAATTATATGTTTATTAGTTAATTTGATATTGCATTAATGAAATATTTGATCACATAGTTAAAAACATATATACCTTATATACATATATAGGCTATTTATAGTTAATCAGCTTTACTATAAACCTAATCCGTAATAGCTACTAGGCGACCAAAAAAATAGATGCACTACGTAATAATTACCTAATGTTTTCCATGACTGTACAACCACTTAAGGAACAGCCTATTGTCTAGGACTCATAAGCATTAAGATGATAGAAGAGTAAAATAGCTAGGATTGAAACCTGCACATCGGCCAGCACAGCCAGCACCTCGCTGTCGCGCTTCACCTCGTTTATGTACTGCGCGACGTCCACCATTGCCTCTTTCGCTCGCTCCAACCCACGAAACTCTTCATGATTCTATAATATTTTCATTTACTCATTTCTCAATTTTTATTGTAAATATTCACCAACAGCTTTATATAAAATAATTATAATTATATCTAAATATATAAAGATACAGTATCATGATGTTTGTCCTTGATGAACTGCGAAACCACTCAACAGATCTTCATGAAAGTTAGCATTTATGTATAATTTGATCCAACTTGAAAGATAGGATTTATATTTCAATTAATGGTAATCTCAATATATTTTAATTATAAAGTAAATGATTGTCAATGTTGATTATTGTTATTAATTGAAAGTTTCATCAGTGTCGAACAGATGGCGCTTTAAATTAGTTTGTTGACAGAAAACTGTAGTACAGACTGTTATAGATATCTTATAGGTGGCACCAATGCAAAAAATTTTTTAACAAATATTTTGGCAATTCACCTGACATTGTACTTGATTTTTTTTCCAATTTTACCACGAAAGTTACTAGCTTTAAGATAATAAATAATAGAAGGAGAGCTTCTTTGACGATAAATATCGGAGTTATTGTAGAAACAGTATGAACTCACCGGCTGTGTCTCCTGCACAAGTTTGTCAAGCAACAAGTGATATTTGAGTACCCTCTGCATCGGTACAGACAGTATGTCACGGAGCTGTATCCGCCCGTCGCTGTGTTCCTTTTGATATTTCTGTAACAAGAGACCATATTATGACATTCCTTCTTTTGCTTATTGGTTTAGTTTCTACCAATCTCCTCTAATGGCGCTACAGACACCAATGACAAAAGCCTTTAGACAACAAGACACATGTACAGTGGTAGGATGTATATACTTTGATTGGTTGCTTGGTACAATAGTCACAGCATATTTATAAGCTTTTAGTAACAGAATTTTAATGCGAGGATAGAAAGAAATCGTTCATTCATAATGCATTATACAATGAACCTTGAAAAGCTAGATTTCGTAAAAAACCAGCACAATCTAAATACTAGAAATTGTGACAAACTGGTTGTCCCACGTTTTAGACTTAGTAAAACCGGTAATAGTTTTGTTGGGAAGTAGTGTTAGATTTTACAACAAAGTCCCAAAGATTACCGATTTGCCGGATTGCAAATTTAAGCGCCATGTCAAGCGGAGCCTCCCAAAAACTCCAAAGTAGCCTTGAGGACATAACGAAATGGCTTAAAGACTGGCGCATTAAAGCAAACGAATCGAAATCAGTTCAAGTAACTTTTACTACTCGGCGCAATATTTGTCCTCCTGTTACATTAAATGGTGTTCAACTCCCTCAAAATGACAAGACGAAATACCTAGGAATGTATCTTGACAAGAGACTCACATGGAGAAAGCATATCCTCACCAAAAGGTTGGCAATGGGACAACAGGTCAGAAAAATGTACTGGATGTTGAACAAAAAGTCTCCCTTATCATTAGAAAACAAACTTCTAATCTATAAATGTATAATCAAGCCTATATGGTGCTATGGCTTGCAGCTATGGGGCACTGCTGCTAATTCCAACATTGAAATCCTGCAAAGATTTCAATCAAAAATGCTACGTATGATAACAAACTCACCTTGGTATATAACAAACCAAAGACTACACCATGAGCTTAACATAAAAACAGTAAAACAAGAAATTAAGGACAGAATTAACATGTACAACACAAAAATCTTACACCACCCTAATATACTTGCAAAATATCTTATGGAACCTACAATGCCGCGAAGGCTTAAACGTAAAAACACACACGATCTACTATAGAGTAATAACAGAGAAGCGAACATGTTAGTGGACACGTATCGCACAAGCCTTATTTACAAATGTGAACCTATTGCTGAATGTCATGAGATAGATAGCAATAAAGAAATTCATTATTTGGATAAAAAAAAAAAAAATGTCAAGCGGGTTTTAGTGTCAAAAGGCTATTATAGGGTGGATCAATATGTGAACGATGGTGATGTCTGGAATTGACTCATCTCTGTGCATCCATTAAAAACGTTTGTGACATTTACTATTATATAGAATATATTATTATTCTAAATATTATATATATATCTAAAAAGATAAACCAGATCGAGATTCTTGCCGGTTCTTCTCGATGACTGGGTTGTTTTCCAAACCGGTGGTAGTTTTGACATTCATGAGTGCCTTCTTAGGGCCTAAATTGAATAAAGTGATTTTGATTTTGAATACAAAGTATACAGACAGAATATAAATCTGCACGTTCCGGAATTATGAAAGGGTTTTAGGTCAGTATATGCCAGTCTCAGAAGAGACATTTAACACCGGTTTTCTACTGGAACCCATTGCAAGTCACGGTACGTAATAAATATAAAATATCAATAAAAACTCTTAAGTATATAGGGAAAATGAGTAATGTAAAAATAGTAGAATACATAATATATATAGGGGAAATAAATAAGGTAAAGATAAACATGATTTTTATACATAAAAGAATCAACTACAGGCATAACAAAAATGTATGCAACACAAATTAGATCTCTGATTGGTAGGCATTTAAAAACATTGCAATATCACTATATATTATAAAACAAAGGCCCCTGCCACGTCTGTCTGTCTGTATATGATAGACTAAAAAACTACTGAACGCAAATTTTCAAGCGGTTTTCACCATATATTATTTGTCAAGGGTCTTTTCTTATTATCCCTATACCCGCTAGTTAATAAAAAAAAACGAATTTTAAATTAAGTTTAATATAAGGCAAGGTAACCAAACAGCAGACAACTAACAGTTTCCCTAACCTATGGTGTGAAAATAGCTACGTTTTCTTTAACCTCATACTTAAAATTACTTGTATCCAACGTCCAACATTACTGTAACATGTGTATCAATCATTGCATTACTCACAGCCAGTTGTTTACAGAACGTACTGTCCCTGGCCTCGAGGGTTTTGAGCGTCTCCTGGGCGTGTGTCAAGTTCGAGCAGTAGTCGCCGTACAGTAGCAGCCGTTCCCTCCACGTGAGGAACACGTCCGCGAGCCGAGGTGCCCCACTACCCGGCACGCACGCTTCCGTCGCCAGTTTCAACTGCCTCAGCATACCGGTGTGAATTTCATGGAGTTCCTGTAATAATAAGCCATTTTTATATCATCATCATCATCGACCTGTAAGAGACCCAATGCAGCACACGGTTCTCGTCTGCCTGAATTTCGATACTAGCACGTATATGTATTCTAATAAAAATGAGTCAAAGAGAGTGAAAGTCGCATAGTCGCATAACGATTTTTCCTTACGTGACGATTTCTATCAGTCAACTCGCGTTACGGGGTTTCGTTCTAAAATAAAATTAAATATGTATATTATTTTCGTGTCACTAATTACTAAATTGTATTATTAAAACGAACCACTTCATTATGTATTTCGCAAGAGCGATACGATAGCAAAAATGGTTTAATAGGCTTCCAAATAGCAAATCCAGATAACGTAACAAACAACCAAACTTTAATACAACAAGGACAGTTCTGCCTCTGAATAAGTACTACCAAAATCTTCCTAGGTGTAAGTCTACTGGAAAACTTTTGCATTTTATCTTCAATTCTTTTAAAAATGTAGCCATAACTTTTATCTATTATGAAGTGGGAATTTCTTTAGGCGCGTTGAGCGGTATTTTTAGCTTTTTTGTACGTAAGCACAACCGACCGTATTTCGCTTGCGTCACACTAGCGACGCGAAGTATAGGGTCCTGTGTACACGTAATATTGATATTTTGTAGCTCATCATACGTTTGATTGAATAATAGACTTTATAAAAATGCTTATTATTATTGCACTGAGTGCCAATAGATATGAAAACCCTTCGATCAACAATAACTAGATAACGGGTCGGCGCGAAAAATACGTCTCGGTAAATAAGAGCTCACTTGAAATGTGTGCCCTTATTTTGTTTAGTTTGTTTGAAACACAGCCAATATAAGCCCGTTTCACATGCCGCAGTGTATTCAAAAGATGCAAAAATAATACCCGAAAAAGCAATTTAACGGCCGGAGTATCTTACTTTCGCTAAATACATGTTGAATAAGTTATTAACCGACTTCAAAAAAAGGAGGAGGTTATCAATTCGTCTGTATTTTTTTTTTTTTTTTTTTTTTAAACGTTTAACGCAACCTTGTTGGAAGTCGCATTACAAGTTTCACTTCAATAACTCTAGTGCCTTCTAATAGGTAATTTTATTTAATGAATTTTAATTACTTAACTAAAATTATATTCAGACGAAACCATCATCCTGTTTTATCTATACTAAAAAGATGGTTATCCTTTTGATATTACCATGGATAATATAATCCTTTGCCACCATCGTGATATTAAAAAAAAAACAAGAATTCAATCGTTTACATACAAGAATTTCCCACAGTAAGAAGCCACTAAAATACCTTCTATACTATTTTGGACTCTATGTACATGGCTTTAGAAACAAAAATAAAGAAATGTTTAAAACAAACGACCATATCGTATGACAGTGCGACGCTGTCAACACATTATCTCAAATTAAGAACGCTTAACGACTGTTTTATTCATGTACTAACGAAGAAATAGGTATTATTTGAGACAATACTTCTTTGAAGCACGTCTTGGATGAAAACCATGCCACGGAGGGCAATGCACCCTGCAATCTATACATCAAAATTGTGTTCTTATTCTTGTTGTTCTACGTGCTTCGGGTTTGAACACAAAAACGTCAGAACCACAAGAAAAATTTAACAAAAAAATCCGACCGAAATGTCTAGTCTTATAAATGCACCAGAATATCTTTGTCCACAGATCTATTTAGTCTTAGAGTGTCATAAACTTACCAATATTGCAATCACTATATGAATCGTTTCATTTTATAAAGTAAATTTTCAAAAAAAAGTATTAACCGATTTCAATATCAGTCAAAAACCCATAAGGCACTAAAAAGCGGAAAATAAATAGTTTATCAAATTAAATAAAACATATGAATATGTGTGCTACCTACAGATGTACTGGAAGTCGGTACCAACCAAAATTTTTGTATTACAGAGACGCGAGAGTGGACTTAAACTTTGTACCTGTAGATGATATGATTTTCGGTTTGGTTGGCACCGACTTCCAATAAATCTCTAGGTAGCACACATATTCATATGTTTTATTTTTGATAAACTATTTATTTTCCGCTTTTTAGTGCCTTATGGGTTTTTGATTGATATTGAAGTCGGTTAATACTTTTTTTTGAAAATTTACTTTATATTTTAAGCTTTAAACTAACTAATAATATCAAATTTTGAACAAATTTAAACCTGTGATACAAATGTTTGGCATCACCATACACAAACACGCACAATAACGGGAAAACGTACTTTATTCATTACGTGTTAAGGTTGAATTCACACTATATGTTATCTTTTCATTTGTGAGGGGTAATTTATTACTTTGCTCGTTTTATCGTATTAGATAATATTTTGAACATTTGTGACTTTATTACAAGGTGTTATGGTTGTAATTAGGTTGAACTTAAAACAGTTTTGACACTTTTTTTCTCCTTTTCTTAGTAAACAAATAGCTACACATAAGTATATATTTACGCGGACAGCTTTTAGCTTCGATTTGTACGTGACCATTTATATAGTTATTGTTGATCGAAGTGAGAGTTTTCACTTCTGTTGACAGTCCTTATTGCCTCTAATTTTTATCTTATGAAGTAAGAATTCAATGGTAAAAACCTCACCTTGACCCCAAAGAATATGACCTGCAGATCCTGGGGCTTCAGATACGGCATGAGCGGCCTCATAAAGTGCTTGATTATTTTACTCAAAACGTCGACATAATTACACTCTGTGTCGACGAGCTCTCTAATAACATAATCCCTCTTTTCTAAGCTGTGCGACGATGTCGCTAGCTGTAACATAATATAATCGATATTTATTAAATATTCCTCACAAAATCATATTTGGGGTATTTACTTTTTTTTAATGAATCGTGTTTTTATTTCTCCCCTATGACTCTTATCTTTTTTATTTCGTTTCAAAGGTATCATAAAATACTCATCTATATTTATCTGTTAACATTAAAATTATTACTTGAAATATAAATAATTAAAATTCAGTATATTTTATAAGAATAAATTCGATCATTTTGTCTTATTAATTAATTATACACACATAAACCTGTATTTGATTCTTTTCGTATGAATTATACCTGGTTTTAGCATTTGGCCATAATGTCAGCATATGTTAAATGACAGTGTGTCCCAAAAAACACGCTAAATCGTATCGTCTTCTTTTTAAGTGGTAGAGCCACGCTAAAGCATTTCAGCAAAGCGTTTCAGCATGAATGGGTCGGCTCGCCCGGGGTACTGCCACCCTCTCGTAGAAAACCGAAGTGAAGTAGCAGTGCTTGTATTGCTGCGTTTCGTTCGGTCAGCGGACAAACTCAGGATGGCAACGCACTTACGACTCCCCTGATGTTGCTAGTGTCTATGGACGGCGGTGATCACTTAACATCAGGTCACCCACCTGTTCGATTGCCTCTTATGATATAAAAAAAGGAGGGGATATATCTTACGTGTGGCTGCGACATGCACTAAAAGGTATTTTGTGACAGATTTTCAACTGGTCAATTAGTAGCCAGACGGGCTTTCGCAAAAGTTCTATAACCTCCATGCTAAGATTTTAACACGATATTACCCATTATCAAGAACCCAACAAAACATCAACAAAATTCGAAACTCCGTTAACTGACGCGATGTCCGTAGACATTAGCACCTTTTAATCGCTTCGATGTTTAGTGTAATCACAACTCTGGACTACAGTATAGGTTTCTTCAAAAGGGACAGGCAGATATTTCGAAAGAGTCGCTTCTGGTGTTGCAAATACGCATTAGGTTGCGGTAACCGTTCACCATCAGGCGAGCCGCACACACATTCGCCATCATCAACTTATCAATAGAATCCCCAACAAAAATTACAGAGAAAGAAAGAAACATTCGTTGAGAAAAAGCCAAAAATCGAACAGGAAGGAAATAATCAAGGAAATAATAATTAAAAAAAAAACAATACAAAAATATGTTACAACAATGACCGATCTAAGCCAAATCTACTGAAGCATAGCTATGGATGATTAATATTAAAACTAGCTGTTAAGATGGTCGTGCTCCGAGAAGTAATTGAGCCATAAATAATGCACATCGTGTACGCTTCAAAACTTTTACTTGCACCAGACTCTTGTATTCATTTGAGCACGAAATATTTAGAAATTCTCTGTGGACTTTCGTTTTTGTATAATACTATAGAGTTATATTTATAATTTGCGGAAAAAACTTTCTCTCTATAGCAACGAAACGGTATTTATAATTATTTAACAGAGAGGTCAATTAATCTTTGTTAACTACATTTAACTTTTATTACGTTTACGATTTTTGTGAATCAAATACACTTGAAAGTGGTAATTCCACAGACAATAACATTTATTTCTCATTCTTTTTTCATCGTAAAAAATAATCATGACAGTTCTAATCATGACTTTTGACATTTTTTTTCAGTTTTATTTTTGGCAACCAATCTTCTATATTATTACTGCCTTTATCGAGTGGGTAAAAATAATACAAGTAATTTGTGATAAACTGTGTAAATGATAAAATGTTCTAGCAAATTGGGTCATTTGTTAGATCTTTCCATGAAGTTTTTGAGGCATTTTAGAATTCATGCACCGTGGTATTATTTTTCACCCACTTCACTTATGCACAATAACCGAACTATATAACGTAAAACATCATCAATATTACAAAATATACAGTCAAATAACATTATGAATAAAATATAAATTTCAGTATGTGACAGACGAACATCCCGCCAAAAACTCCTTTGACACATTTTAATAGTATATATGTCATCTGTAATGCATTATTCCTATCAATTACTTCTCGGGCGACGACAAACACCAAGCGAAATTAAACGAAATTAAAATAAGATTAAGCATACTGTGTGCAGGGAGCGTGGCGGTGAGGGATAGTCCCTGATCGTGGTGTTGACCGAGCACAGGTCGTGGTAGATCTCCTCGTCGTGTTTGCGCGCGCAGTAGCTTGCGTACTCACCGTCGTCGCCGCTGGAGGGCGCGCACGCGACGCCGCTACGCACGCATACCATGCCTTACTTAGTTCACTCATAAACCACAAATACTACCCACGTCAAAATAGCATCGATAACATTTTATTTACAAAACCAATGTTTATGATTTCTTTATTAGTTTCAACACAGATAACCCTTCACTAGATGTGAAGTATCGGACACCTCCTTGAAGTCGAATCATATGCGGAATTATTAACTACATATATGTTCACAGAAATATAAAGTAACTAACAAACGCCCGCTATTTCATCCTTGTTAATCTATAATGAGACAAGCATTAGACTGGAATCCCCTAGGGTAGGCGGAGACGTGATCGACCTAGACAGACCAGGCGAAGATCTGTGCTCACAGAGTCTGCTAAGATTGGGCTTTCTTGGATTGAGGTGAAGCGTGAAACCATTGACAGAACGAAATGGAAAAGCATCGTGTCTGCCCTCTGTAACGCCAGTTTGGTGACAGGATCACAAAAGAGAGAGAATTTATAATAATAACAAAAAAAATTGTCTGAT
This sequence comes from Antheraea pernyi, assembly GCA_015888305.1. Classification (NCBI taxonomy): domain Eukaryota; kingdom Metazoa; phylum Arthropoda; class Insecta; order Lepidoptera; family Saturniidae; genus Antheraea; species Antheraea pernyi. Next base: position 321,646 of record MU158769.1, on the reverse strand, counting down.
GCCACATAGTGGTAAATTATAGTAAAATGTGTAACATTCCTCCGAGAAAAAATATATGTGTGCTAATTTCCCATGTGCCATGTGTGCCAAATGTTAACTGATCTCAGATATGCCAACATCTGTTTTGATTATACGTATATATGGGCCGCATTTCATTTCAAATTGGCCGGTTTTTGTAAAAAAATAGTACAATAACTTTAAAAAAAAAGAACGTCCCAATTATTCAATTTTTAAATGAGTTAATGAGATATTTAATTGAAAAACAAACTCATTCTTTTATATTTATAATTTTCGTAGAGGTCAACCCCTAAAACAACTGTTATCTGTTACTGATATAACAATTTGTTGTTGTTTGGACAATGTTTTTGTTTGCCTCAATGCTGATTAATTATCCGTCTCTTTTTAACATGTACGTATACGTTTACACGTACTCGTATTCTCGAGAATTCACATCTAGTTATGTAGAGATCTGTGCGTATCGGTGACATCGTAATAGTGATGTTCACTTAAACATCATTTACCTAATTATAACAATTGTAATAAATGTCGATTAATTTCACATAAGTACAGTTTCTTCGTGTCAAAAATAACAACATTTTCTTACGTAATTGTGAATTTGACGTTTACTGGATTAATTTATGGTTTATGGATGAACCTTTTTACAGTATAAATATAAAAACGACTACATAAAGCAAGGGAGAAAATAAATGTACATACATTAATAAAGCTAAAAAAATATACAATCTAATATAAATGGTAATTTGGCACTAATATTACTCAGCTAGAGATGAAAACTTATCTTTAGTTACGATTTATGTCGAAAAATTGCAAAACCACTTTTCACATACGGATTATTACGAGTCAAAATAATTCAAAACTCGCCCAAAACCTCCGCTACTCGAATTTTCCAAACCACTATAAGTCGAAATAATCAGCGAGTCCGTACAAGCTGTTACGGTACATATTTACCATCCATAGCTCAAAAAAAAATCACACCTTTGTCCGTATTTTCAACATAGAAATATTTGATTTCACAACGTACTAACTGGATCGTTTGTTGGTTAGCATTATCTCTATAATTCTTAGGAAAATAGGTGACCGACACTAAGAAGTTGTCATCAATGTTAACTTTTTTTTCGAACTGACTACATTATTGGCCCGACGCGACAGGCCTTCACAGCATCAGCGGACTTCACAATGTTAACTCAAAATTCATACAATCTATCAGTGGCCACCGTTCTCATATCCGGCCTGCAAGCTTCCTAGCACCTGACTATTATACATCGGCTTTGTTCTCGAAACGAAACGAACTACAATCTTTCCTTTTTTCTTTTTTTTTATGTCATAGGTGGCAAACGAACAGGTGGGTCACCTGATGTTAAGTGATCACCATCGTCCATGGACACTAACAACACCAGAGGAGTCGCAAGTGCGTTGCCACCTTTTGGGGGAAGAGTTAGGGGAGTAGAGGGGAGGGGAGGTGGGCTTCCGGCGCTCTCACTAACCGAACGAAACGCAACAATGCAAGCACTGTTACTTCACGTCGGTTTTCTATGAGAGGGTGGTACTACCCCGGGCGAGCCGACCCATTCTTGCTGAAACCAATAATAGTTGTATGGTGGTAGCATTCGGTAGCAAGTCGGATACTGACACTACAACCCCCGTTTAATTGCTGGGCATATATCGTCTGATCTATAGAACAGTATGGACGGTGTCCACCATGTCTAACAATCTGAGATATTTTAAAATAATAAAAACACAATAACTGCTTGGTGTATATAACTTTAATCGATTACTGTTTTATCGTCTACTAAATTTTTTATCGTCCCTGTTGCTTGATTTAAACCAGTTCGTATGCTTGTCTTACACTATTACGTTCAAATGTGTTTTATATATATTGATATTACGAGTATATTTCTGTAACCAAATACCTATTATCATTTCTTTCTGTGTTAGAAACCTTGTACCAAAACCTGAACTTGAAGTTTTACTCTGATCCCATTCAAACAAGTTTAACTGCAAATTTTCAAACCTTATCGGTGTTATTACAAAAAAGTTAAATACGTATTGAACCCTGGCTTTAAAAAGGTCTCATATTAAATGCACCGCGGTCTCTGACTGTTCGCCATCTTGCTCTTTTGTCTCGCTTTGGATACGTTAGGTTAGACTTGTGAAAAAGGATAACACGAACTTGCCTCGAGCGAGCGCGGTGCATTTATTAGGAAACTTTTTTAAACCAAGTATTTAATACGTATTTAACTTATTTGTAATAACACGGTATCAGTCTTATGTCCGATCTTTGACTTTCTTTAAGGAAAAGCGTAATAAGATAACTATATCTATTACCACTTCAGGTGCTTTGGGTTATCTCACCTTTATATGATTCTATTATCTCTATACTGTATGCTAATATTATTTATAAAAACATTCTATTTATCTTCTTTATATATATATATATAATTCTTCTGCTCGTATGTATGTGACTGAACTCCTCCTAAACGGCTGGACAGATTTGGATAATTTTTTTTGTGGTGTTCAGGTGGATCCACGAATTATTTAGATTCACAACTGGACCCAGTAGGTGTCGCGGTGATTAACTTATAGATTATTATTTTTTCATTATCAAGGCAGGACAACGTCCGACGGGCCCGCTAGTTTTCGTATTATATACGGGTAGGTAAGACTTATGTTGTCATGTTTCAGCTATTGGGTTTGAAAGAATACATTTACCAGTCGTTGCCTTTTACACAACACCTAATCTATAGTAATTTTATAAAGCTGGAGGGTTTGTTTGTTTGTTTGGTTGAACGCGCTAATATCATGAATTACTGGTTCGATTTGAAAAAATCTTTCAGTGTTAGATAGCTCATTTGCAGCTATAATATCTATACTAAGACCAATAGGAGCGGAACACCAATGTAGAATCTATCAAAATCGTTTTTTTTTCTTTTGAGAGCTTCCGTTGTGTGTTCTTAGCTAGTTAGCTAACGCTAGTTAGCCCAAATTATCTATTTCACGCGGAAGAAATCGCGGGCAGACCCTAGTCCTGAATATATTTATGAGACAATCATTAGGTAATTAATTTTTAACAAATGATCCATTAAGACACATGGAAATATAGTGCAACATTTCGGTTTATTATGACCTCATCATTATTTTATTTTATTACATAGTATAAAACAAAGTCCCCTACCGCGTCTGTCTGTCTGTCTGTTCGCGATAAACACAAAAACTACTAAACGGATTTGCATGCGCTTTTCACCAGTGGATAAGGTGATTCATGAGGAAGGTTTTGGTATATAATTTGTCAAGGATTTTTTTTTATTCAGGGTGGGACACCGTCTGCCGGGCCAGCTAGTTTGATATAATTTTATACGCCGATCCATTTTAATTTCTCTCAATACTTTCGATGTTCGTCACACCACATTTCCGCTCTAGAGCGGCTCATAATATATATGTAAGACTTTGAACGTTACAACACATTTAAAAATGCCTAATTCTACTCTCATTTATTATAACGTTAGAGACTAATAAAAAATATAAAATTAATAAAAAACATTCACAACACATAAACTTTCTAATATGAACGTATTTATTACTATTGATTATTTTCATTAAAATTAAATGCTTCGCGAAAAAATCGATCGATAAATCGGATACCGCGAAGTGGATGGGAGAGTGGCTTTTTGATGTCATCACACGGTTCAAGAGGAAATTATAAATCCGTTATCACTGTGACCTCGCTAGAGGTTTGGCCACTTCGCAAACTAATTTATCGTCTGTCCATACCAAATTAACCTAATTTCGACTGTAGATAAATAATTTGGGAACACTTTTAACCAAGTAGATATTAGTAGATACAGTCCGCGCCAAATTTTTTGACCGCTCTGAACATAATTGCACAGAACATAAATTTAGGTATTGTACATGCAATTTTATATTCCTATAATAAAATTTTAGCTTTGTATTGTATTAAACTCTTACTATATTAGACGCAAACCCAAACTTATAACTATATTCCGAGCGGACAAAAACATTGACGAGGATTTATTTTTTCGAACTGACTATGTTATTGACCTAGTAAGGTCTTAACAGCTTCACCGGACTACTAAGGCGAGTGCTTAAGGCACTCAGCCGATTTTATTTGACAACCAGCTCAAGGGTGCACGGCACACCTCGGCTTGGGCTGTTGCCTGATACATGCATTGACGAGGACTGTAATTAATTATGCACTATTATTGATATTTCTTTATTTTTAATTCTGGCAAACAATCCTCCAGATTATTACTGCCATTGTCGAGAGTAGGTAATTGTATTACAAGTGTCTTGCGATAACTTCAATGCTCTTACAAGACGGTGGTTGTCTTGTTAGAACTTTCCATGGAGTTCTTGTGACAAGTCAGAACCCATGCCCCGTGGTATTATTTCCCATCCACTTCACTTGTCCACAATGGGCAAACTATATTACACAAAACACCACCAATATTACAAAAAACAGAGCCAAATAAAACAAGATTATGAATAAAATATAAAATCCACTACATGAAATGCTAAGATCCCGCCAAAAACTTCAATCGATATTCCATGAACAGTGAAAAAACGGCTTGCAATTAACCTACAGTGGGGCAAGAATCTCTACACTTAATCAAAATCAAAAATGCTATCAAAATCAAAATATACTTTATTCAATTTAGGCCCTGAGAAGACCCTTAGAATGTCAAAGTTACCACCGATTCGGAAAACAACCCTGTCATCGATAAGAACCGGCAAGAAACTCGATGTGATTTATCTCTTCATGTCATATGATCTGCTTGCTTTATTTAATTTAGACCCTGAGAAGTTGCTTATGAACGTCAAAACTGCCACTGGTTTGATAGTAACTCAATCGTCGAGAAGAACCGGCAGGAACAACCGAACAGGTTTATCTTTACAGTACAAAATGTTGTCTTAATTTACAACTTTTAGGAGACAGGAGTGTTATTTCCATACTTCAGGTGTGGTAGAGCCACGCTGAAACTATTACTGGTTTCAGCATGAATGGGTCGGCGCGCCCGGGGTAGTACCTCTCATAGTAAGTCTCATAGAAAACCGACGTGAAGTAACAGTGCTTGCATTGTTGCGTTTCGTTCGGTCAGTGAGAGCGCCGGAGACCCATCTCCCCTCTCCTCTCTTCTCTCCCTCCCCTAACCCTTCCCCCCAAAGGGTGGCAACGCACTTGCGACTCCTCTGATGTTGTTAGTGTCCATGAACGGTGGTGATCACTTAATTTCCGGTGACCTAACTGTTCGTTTGCCACATATAAAAAAAAAAAAAATTGTTGTGCACATATTGATCCACCGTATAATACATTAAAACCAGCTTGACATGGTACTTGAACTTACTATCATGCAAACTGGTAATGTGCTTTGAGACTTTGTTGTAGTTCCTGACACAATTACGTAGAAAACTGTTACTGGTATTTTTAAGTTAGTGCTAGCATTCAATTAGTAAATATCTGGATGTTTTTGTTACTCGTATGTGGGAAGACCACGGTGTCTTGATACACGATGCTGCACTGTGTCCATCGCAGTGTGTTTGGTGTAATTTTCTAGTTTTGTTCAATATGATCTGACGAAAACATAAGGATTGAATCAGGGGCTATTCGAATATTACGTAAGTAATGATAGGCGGTGGGTATTCTTGATTTGCTTCTTTTTGATGACATAGTGTAAGGGGGTCTGTATGGCGATTATGTCAGCAATATTTATTTATTTAACCAGAACATATTTCAAGACTTATATTAGTGTTAATGTAACCATGGGAGGGTTAAGACCATTGCTTACTTCTGCTGAACGGACGAAGGGGCGGTCCGAAATGTAAAAAAAAAATTGCTAATGTACTACTTGAATGGGCTCCATACATTTCGAACACACTGAAACTCGAACCTACGGCCATCGGATAGCTATGCCATTGATCATATCCATTAAACTATCACGACCTAATTAACACTCTATTGTCCAGAAGGCCTCGACAAAAGACGCTACTTATCGCGGACAAGTTCATTAGCATCGTAACTAACGCGAGTAGTGCTGCGACTGAAACATTAATGGCGATATCGATAATCTTGTTCAATATTTCATTTCAAAAATACGTTTTAATTACTTAATAAAGAAGTTATATGTTATTTAATAAAAAATTGATTTTAGTAACGATTTTTTTTTATTTACACGGACATATTCTCTATACTAATATTATAAAGCTGAAGAGTTTGTTTGCTTGAACGCGCTAACGCTATAAATAAGCTATCTAACACTGAATTTTTTCTCCAAATCGAACCAGTTGTCAGGAACAATTTTTTTCATCGTTGGATAGCTCATTTATCGAGAAAGGCTATATATACCATATACATCATTACGCTAAAACTAATAGGAGCGGAGCACCGATGAAGAATATTTTTAATGTTTTTTTTTGTCCTTTTGAGAGCTTCCGCTGCGTGTTAGCGGTAGACCAAAGTAACTATGCCACGGGGACGAAGTCGCGGGCAGAAGCTAGTAATATTCTAAAGGTTAAGATATTGTTTGTGTATTTAAACGAGGTAATCTCTATAACTACCAGTCAGATCTCAAAAATATTTTTTGTATTATATTTATTGAGGAAGATCTAATATTTCGCTAGGACCCTTCGGAGAAGAACAATTACCGTCCAGAATGTAGGTTATACAACGCTAAGCGAGAATGAAGTAAAAGTATGCGATGTAATGCTGATGGACAGTGTGGTGCGGCGCGGTGTATCGGCAGCCAAGGACGGAAAAACTTACACACAAATCACCCGCCGACCATACCTTTTTTTTCTATGGGGAAAACCCTAACGGATATCCGTCCCGCCGGGCAGCAAAGGATGGATATGCCCGAGAATATGCATCCCGCCGAGCATATCTAGTAAATTATGAAATAACACATCAATTTATTGAAAACAACTAATAGCAGTGTTCTAAATATGCATGAGAATAACTGAAGTATTTAAATAAGTTTGGGTACTAAAAATACCCATATTTCACAATTGAAGTCAACAACATAGCAACTTAGAGAAAAAACAATACAAAACCTTTTGGTTCTATTTTGTCAGTATTAGACTTCCTCCAACAGGCATAATTGATATCGCTATCAGTTAAGGGTCAAATATTGAAAAATCTTTAAATTAAAAGAAGTTATATAATATCATTTCGTTACGTCTTTAAATTCACGATACAACGGATGGCCGGACGATAAAAAAGCAGCATCCTAATTATGAATTTTCGATCATTTATCATTCAAGTAGCGCCACGATATACGTTCTGTTTATAATTTGACGGGAGACGAGTCCCCGACTAATTAATCATTTACTAATAATAAACCGAACAAATGAGCCTCGAGCTCGACCTTTATGAAAGCCATTTGTACGGAACCCACGCGTATAATAAATTCTGTTCATGGAAGTATAAACAAAGTCTATGATGACGTGGATGGCTTGTTTATACCTTACCGTGTATTGATGTTTACCGGATTAGGTGTGTACACGAATCGGGGTTCGCTAATATCGCTAATATATCGCTCGTACATAGTGAATGAATATCGATTGATATTTATAGTTTCAATTCAAAAGCAAACTAGATTACATAAAAACTGTCATCTGTCGATAAAAATTACATCGATGGTAAAAAGATTAAATTACCTATCACTAAGGTGTCATTGACGGTCTTCACACGTTAGTTAATTAAGGCTTTCTACCGTCGTTATTGTTAGTTAAATATTGTTAAATGATGCGTAAAACTCATTATCCCACTAATATCAAAAGAAAGTTTGTTAGAAAGGATGGATGGTTGTTATAGTTTTACGCAAAAGCTAGCTTGTATACTTTTATTATGGTATAAGGTAAAATTTGAATGTTGTATAACGTGGGGTGACATAGTGTATGGTTTATAACTAATTTTTATAGTGTACGACGTCACGGGTACTTGCTAGTACAAATACAAACATAAACGTTTCTATGTTAGTTTGTTTTCCTTGCTATATCATTCGCCCAATTGTGATGTATGTAACTTTGTTGAGTAGTATCGTCCGGGTGCCTGTTGTTTTGAATTAGTACAATCATTTTTCAATAGATGGCGCACCAGTCGGTTCACTTTTAGTAAAACGGTAACACTTTAAAATATAATGTTCTGTATAAATGTATTAATTACAACTTCAAAAGGATATATTAACACCAGTGTTTAGAACGCAATGGGTTTGGCATTATCTTCAGTTTTTCTCAAGAGCGTACACATTTTTCTCCTCGAATTATTACGTAAACGGTTAGCGGTATGTATCAATAAATTCTCAGTTCGTTTATGTTACAACATAAAAATAAAAACATTCGTACAAATGGGAGAATAACACAGTGTAATGATTCTTTTTCGTTTGTTATTTTATGCGTGCGTTATCTCTGACTCGGTTTTAAGAATTTTATTACACAGATATCGCTTTCGTGTAATCATTTTGTTTCAATTCATATATTTGAAATTACAATTTAACTAAATGTTACATAAACATTGTGTATTATATTATCATTTAGACATCATATACAATGTATATTACATTCATGTAGTAATGAAAATGTTAGAACCAGTGCAAAATGTGACTGCGATAGCACCAGTTTGACAAGTATTTCTCGTGCTAGACTGGTCCGTTGTTTTAAAATAACCAATGCTATAAACTGTTGCCAGTTATTACGCTGTTAATTAATTTAATTGCTGCATAATGCCTGTTTGTTCATAGGCTGTTATAAGACCATCCGGTCAATGTCATTGACAATAATAATAACGGATAATGAACAACAGAATAATGATGTCTTCAATAACATGTTATCCATTATATAACAGTAATGTACTACATTATTAGTTGTCGTAATAAATACCATCTGAATTTTTGACGGGATATTGGAATGTCATGTAGAGGATTTTATATTTTATTCTTAATCATGTATTATTTGGCTCTATATATTGTAATATTGGTTATGTTTTACATAATATAGCTGTTCACATGTAACGTGGATGGGAAATAATGCCACGGAGCACGGATTCTGACTACAAGAAACTTGCAATATTACCTATGTCAAGTAATGGCAGTAATAATCTACTACAAAATTGGTTGCAAAAAAATAATACCATCTACATTCTCAAGTGTAATTACATACGGACTCAAAAGCCGTACTTACTTCCTTCTCGTTGGCATCATCGAATCATAGAACAATTACGGTGTTATTACAAAAAAGTTAAATACGTATTGAACCCTGACTTTAAAAAGGTCTCATATTAAACGCACCGCGGTCGCTGAATGTTCGCCCCCTTCCTTTTTGTCTCGCTTTAATTACGTTAGGTTAGACTAGTGAAAAAGGATAACACGCACTGGCCTCGGGCGAGTGCGGTGAATTTATTAGGACACTTTTTTAAATCAAGTATTTAATACATATTTAACTTTTTTTGTAATAACATTTATCATTCAAGTAGCGCCACGATATACGTTCTGTTTATAATTTGACGGGAGACGAGTCCCCGACTAATTAATCATTTACTAATAATAAACCGAACAAATGAGCCTCGAGCTCGACCTTTATGAAAGCCATTTGTACGGAACCCACGCGTATAATAAATTCTGTTCATGGAAGTATAAACAAAGTCTATGATGACGTGGATGGCTTGTTTATACCTTACCGTGTATTGATGTTTACCGGATTAGGTGTGTACACGAATCGGGGTTCGCTAATATCGCTAATATATCGCTCGTACATAGTGAATGAATATCGATTGATATTTATAGTTTCAATTCAAAAGCAAACTAGATTACATAAAAACTGTCATCTGTCGATAAAAATTACATCGATGGTAAAAAGATTAAATTACCTATCACTAAGGTGTCATTGACGGTCTTCACACGTTAGTTAATTAAGGCTTTCTACCGTCGTTATTGTTAGTTAAATATTGTTAAATGATGCGTAAAACTCATTATCCCACTAATATCAAAAGAAAGTTTGTTAGAAAGGATGGATGGTTGTTATAGTTTTACGCAAAAGCTAGCTTGTATACTTTTATTATGGTATAAGGTAAAATTTGAATGTTGTATAACGTGGGGTGACATAGTGTATGGTTTATAACTAATTTTTATAGTGTACGACGTCACGGGTACTTGCTAGTACAAATACAAACATAAACGTTTCTATGTTAGTTTGTTTTCCTTGCTATATCATTCGCCCAATTGTGATGTATGTAACTTTGTTGAGTAGTATCGTCCGGGTGCCTGTTGTTTTGAATTAGTACAATCATTTTTCAATAGATGGCGCACCAGTCGGTTCACTTTTAGTAAAACGGTAACACTTTAAAATATAATGTTCTGTATAAATGTATTAATTACAACTTCAAAAGGATATATTAACACCAGTGTTTAGAACGCAATGGGTTTGGCATTATCTTCAGTTTTTCTCAAGAGCGTACACATTTTTCTCCTCGAATTATTACGTAAACGGTTAGCGGTATGTATCAATAAATTCTCAGTTCGTTTATGTTACAACATAAAAATAAAAACATTCGTACAAATGGGAGAATAACACAGTGTAATGATTCTTTTTCGTTTGTTATTTTATGCGTGCGTTATCTCTGACTCGGTTTTAAGAATTTTATTACACAGATATCGCTTTCGTGTAATCATTTTGTTTCAATTCATATATTTGAAATTACAATTTAACTAAATGTTACATAAACATTGTGTATTATATTATCATTTAGACATCATATACAATGTATATTACATTCATGTAGTAATGAAAATGTTAGAACCAGTGCAAAATGTGACTGCGATAGCACCAGTTTGACAAGTATTTCTCGTGCTAGACTGGTCCGTTGTTTTAAAATAACCAATGCTATAAACTGTTGCCAGTTATTACGCTGTTAATTAATTTAATTGCTGCATAATGCCTGTTTGTTCATAGGCTGTTATAAGACCATCCGGTCAATGTCATTGACAATAATAATAACGGATAATGAACAACAGAATAATGATGTCTTCAATAACATGTTATCCATTATATAACAGTAATGTACTACATTATTAGTTGTCGTAATAAATACCATCTGAATTTTTGACGGGATATTGGAATGTCATGTAGAGGATTTTATATTTTATTCTTAATCATGTATTATTTGGCTCTATATATTGTAATATTGGTTATGTTTTACATAATATAGCTGTTCACATGTAACGTGGATGGGAAATAATGCCACGGAGCACGGATTCTGACTACAAGAAACTTGCAATATTACCTATGTCAAGTAATGGCAGTAATAATCTACTACAAAATTGGTTGCAAAAAAATAATACCATCTACATTCTCAAGTGTAATTACATACGGACTCAAAAGCCGTACTTACTTCCTTCTCGTTGGCATCATCGAATCATAGAACAATTACGGTGTTATTACAAAAAAGTTAAATACGTATTGAACCCTGACTTTAAAAAGGTCTCATATTAAACGCACCGCGGTCGCTGAATGTTCGCCCCCTTCCTTTTTGTCTCGCTTTAATTACGTTAGGTTAGACTAGTGAAAAAGGATAACACGCACTGGCCTCGGGCGAGTGCGGTGAATTTATTAGGACACTTTTTTAAATCAAGTATTTAATACATATTTAACTTTTTTTGTAATAACACGGTTAAAGTTTATTTTTATAAGTTTTAATATATTAGCCTGCTTATATTCTCAAAACAATGTATCTATGTGAAATATTAACCGGACTTGTAAATTCTAAGTACAGAGGATCATTAATATTATATCAATAACAAGAATAAGTTTCAACGAATTGACATGACGAGTGAAATTATCGAGGCCTTGTCAACTGATAGGGAACGTATACAGTGCACCTACACTCGCGGTGTGAATCACTCGCTTATTTCCATCTATTCGTTACAAGGTACTCTTATAGCTCCAAGAAACATGTACCGTAACGTGTAAACATCAGCTTATCGAATGTTATCAATTCCTTTAAAACTGGATTCGCATCTTAATCCAGACAATCGTGTTTACGTCATTCTGATATTATACATAATATTACGGCCCGTATAAAGAAAAAAGAGCGGGAAATGTTACTCCTAAAAGTAATGTATGTATCTGGACGACTCGAGAGCTGCTCCGCGTTTATAAACATATTGTTGTATATCTTTTCGCCGAGATATCGAACAGAGAACATTAAATAATTCAAGAACAGCTGTGTAATAAAGTAACTAAGTCCCTCGACGTGATTTCCGGTAGGAGTCGACTGGTAAAAATCGTCACATAAGGAAAATGCGTTATGCTTCTTCCTTGTAACTTTATTTTTTTTTATTAGAATATGAATGCGTATAAATATCAAAATTCAGGCATACGAGCATCGAGCGCTGCCGGTTGTGTAACAGTACTGAAAGTATGGAAATTTCGATATTGGTTCGGTATTTCTTATAAAATTTGAAAAACTTCACCTACAACAAATTATGTTATGTAAAATTAGACCTTAAAAACATGATCCATTTTGAGATCTTGGTCTTAAAAAATCAGCCGAGGGGATTGTTAGGAGTATGTACAACGTAAGAACTTCTTATAGAAATGAATACTTTCGTTACAATATACTGTATTTTTACTTACCCACAGAAGTAACAGTAATGCAATCTATGTAGTAAGGAGTTTGAGAAACCTTAGTCCGGTGAAGTTGTGAAGGCGCGTAAGGCCAATAGAGTAGTCAGTTCGAAAAAAATAAGAGTTTGACAGACTTTTAATACGATTGGAATGTTCAGTTGCTATATCGAAAATTTTAGTTCATGTACATTTTACATTATAAGGGGCACTGTTAGTAGATAGCAAACCCCCTTTATAGATAACAAAATTATCAGCGCTTCAGGAAACATCTCTGTCATAGGATAGCCCTATGCCTTATTATAATAGTAGCATGAAATGTTAAAAAATGTACGGGCTATTCAAATATGATGTTGCCAAATTAAGAATCATGAACCCGTCGATAGAAATTGGTCACGAATAAAACGCGGTGACGTCCCCTTGCCGTAACTATACGGATTCATTGGATAAAGATAATACCAGTGACGTTCAGAACAAATTCCACTAGCACATGTCCGTCTTCATTCATTAATTCCACAATAACCAAACTATATTACGTAAACCACAACCAATATTATTATTATAAGCCAATACAAGTGATGGAATATAAATGATATGTGTTGTTTTACGCTTATATCTTTTGATTTATTTTATTTTCGGCAACGATTCTTGTAGTAGCTTATTATCGCCATTAGCGAATATATAATTTTTGCGGTCAAATATTGCGTACATACGTACGAACAAGCGAGAAAATTCCAAAAATCTCGGTCTGATCAGATTCATTTCCTCTACTAAAACATAACAAGAAGGATATGGAGAAAAGTTTCGAACTGTTTATACGCCTCGGTGTGACACTTTTCAAGTTTGTCTAATACTTATCACACGTGGAACTAGTTCTGTGGCATATGAATAATTCAAAAGTTTTATTAAAAACTTGCCATCAAATGAAAGGCAGTCATTCTGTCTTTAGATTCGATAAAAATATTACCTAATATAGAATCAAGCAGTGCGCGAATAGAAGCTAGGGTTGCCACTAATATTCTATAACTAGCTTTTACCCGCGGCTCCGCATGCGTTTTTTAAATTGTATCAAAGAAATGTAAAATTGTAAGAAAAAATGTACAATGAGCGAAATGCCCTTTTGAAAACATTTGTAAGTACGACACGCATACCACCGGTTATAACTTTTAACGTGTACATAAGATATGTATATACTAAAGGTGTGTCGAATAGGATTTACCATCAGCAACATATTTGGAACTTTAACCCACTATATAAACCCCTTAGTGCTCACTTTCACTATATAGGTAGTTGAGCCACGCTGAAACTATTACTGATTTCAGCATGAATGGGTCGGCTCGCTCGGGATAGTACCACCCTCTTATAGAAAACCGACATGAAGTAACAGTGCTTGCATTGTTGCGTTCCGTTCGGTCAGTGAGAGCGCCGGAGGACCACCCCACCTCCCCTCCCCTCTCTTCTCGCCCTCCCATTCCCCCAAACACAGGCTGGCAACGCACTAGCCACTAGTGTTGTTAGTGTCTCTGGACGGTGGTTGTCGCTTAACATCAGGTGACCCATCGGTTCGTTTGCCTATTATGGCATTAAAAAAAATGTAAGTAATGAAAAGCTACTGAATGTCGACTATATAAAAAAATATTGTAATTTTAATGACGAGTCGACTTAAGTACGAGACAAAAATTCGATAAGTAACTGAACTGGATGCATTCAGATGACTTTATTAATCACCGTTTTCTTACATAAGGTACCACGTGGACGAAGTCGCTGGCACGGCTAGTTTCACAATAAAAACATACTCTGTTTCGTAAAATAAAAACTGGCAACCCTAATACAATCCGTAACGCGACACGTGAAGTCTCAAATCATCAATTCGCATAACTATAGGTAAGTCGCGCGTAGTAAATACAAATTTTCATAACTATTGTATTTCGTAATGCGTTGTAATTCGAGGTCGAGCTATAAAAACGTTTAGTTTATTAGATTCGCTTGCCTACTGAGCCAAGTTCAGTAAGTAATAACTACTCGTGTACTGAAATTTTAATCATAAACTGTTCGGATTAAATCCCTAACTCCTTCATAAACGGGAGACCGTTTACACCGTTGTTCTTAACAATCTATAACTATTCACATATATTTTGATAATACGAATTCTTTTATTAACTGTATACGCAACACTTCGGTATAACTGTTTTCTCAGACCATTTCTATATAGTAACAAGAACATAACATTTTATTTTTATTTTTTATAGCAGCACGGCAAAATGACTGGACTGTGCCTGATGGTAAGCACTGTACAATCCACAAACAATGGCGACCACCGAGTGACACACTATCCATCGCCGGTCGCCGCTGTCATGCCGGCCTGCGAAAAGCTGGATATGCACAGGCTGATCCCGAAACGCGACCCGCAGAAGCGAATCACTATGACGGGCTTTTTCGCCATATACATGGTGGTTGCGACCCAGTCAGGCTGTAAAACCCTACCACCCCGCTATCGCCATTGCCTCGTTCGTGGATGTCTCAAGTCTTCGATGTTATTCGACACCCCTTACACCCCAATACATAATCCCCCTTACATAATCCTCGTCGCCTTGGAAGTAAAGAGGTCTAAGTACTTTTTAATAAATCATGAATTTAAAACAATAGTTAGAAATTCGTTTGTGTCATTAATAAATAACTTTGTAACAAGTGTTCTAAAAAAGGTTTTATGGTAAATCAATGCAAAGTTAGAAAAAGATTACAGATAGAAAACACTTGCCGAGTTTGCATTCTATAACATTAGTGAAATTGAGTTCTTGATGAAAAGATGGAAAAAATTTCCAATGCGGCGTAAAAGAAGTTACCACTTCGTAATTACAGGCATTTTGTGAATAAAATACATCAGGAAAATATTTTTAGGATTTTAAAAATATAGTCTCGACCCACATTATGAAATCTCCTAAGATAAGGAAATAACAGTAATCCGATTAAAAGTAGTCCGGTGAAGCTGTTCAGACCTTGCTAGGTCAATAGCGTAGTCAGTTCGATAAAAAAAATCCTATTAAAATGTGTATAACATTATTAAGCTACAAGTATTTACATATCATACACAAAAAACGAGCTATACAAAAATATATACAGTAATATAAAAACTACAAAAAAAAAAAATAATATTAGCTATTATAATGAAGCTAAAGCGAAATGATTTGTCCGTGAACAGCGCACCGCATAACCGGCCACATCGCAATACCATGCGGGCATAAGGAAATAAAGCCACCTCCGGCATCGACGATGTGAACTTCACGTAGCACAGGTCCTCGTATATCTCCTCGACCCTGTCCTCGCAGGTCGCACTCGGTATTGTAAACTGGACCCAGGGCACGTCCGCCGTGTCCGATGGAGCCGAATTTTCGATCGCATACGACGGTGGCTCCATCATGCCATTCGCAATACTATAATTTCATATTTTGTTGGTAATTGTTGTAATCAAATGCCGAAATCAAAGGGTCCCATTTCGATCAATAGACGTACTACCGATGTCATGAGTATACGCCGCAAATTTTTAATAATATTAAAATTTATTTGTTTCATTTGAATTAAAAGTCACCTGTATCCTAAACTACTAGTGCCTTCCTTTTTTGAATACAATATAATTACTAAATATTGTTCTACTAGCTCATCGTTATGTATATACAGTCAAAAGCTGTTATAACGACATCGAATGTCTCTCATACTCATATTTAGTCGTAAAAACCGATAGTCGTAACACCCGGTGACGTTTTCGAGATACGGCATTCAGCCGGGACCTTTGTTCTGGGTCAATATAACCGCTATGTTGTTCTAAAGGATGTCGCCATAAACGGTTTTGACTGTACTCTTGTTTTTATAGGTATATAATTATTATATTAGCATTAGGTAAGTATAACTTAATGTAGGCATTACCAGAAAAGTTTAAAAAAATGTACTTACGATGCCTGCAGATCCACATATAAATCTTCTTCAGATTGTGTCCTCTGTGCTGTGAAGGGCCTGAAAGCAATGTATTTATTAATATTCCCTCAAATTATCGGAAACCCAAGAACTCCCAACTTCTATTATTCTCATAATTAAAAATATTGCTTTTAGAAACATAAGTAACACTTATTAATATAATATAATTATATAATACAATTTTGTTCCAAAATTACAGTTAGTAAGTTACATAACTATTCTACACAAGCTATGAAATAAAAATATTAGCATTGAATAAGAAGATAATAGATTAGTGATACGCTCGAAGGCGCCTTGAAGTGTTTCAAACTCTGTTAAGAGATTGTATGGAATGAAAACAATTAAATTGAATCAAAATCAAAAATATCTTATTCAATTTAGACCCTGAGAAGACGCTTATGAACTATGAACGTCAAAACTGCCATCGGTTCGGAAATCAACCCAGTAATTGAGAAGAACTGGCAAGAAACTTGATCTGGTTTATCTTTTCAAGATACATATTTTTACAAACATACACAGCTATATTTGTTTTTTTGTAGATGCGCAGCTAGGGGCGTCATTTCCAGACATCAACATCCATCGCTCATCTTTCACATATTGATCCACCTTATTAAAAACTTTGAATATGGTGTTTTTTTTATGTCAAAAGCATGCAAACGAACATGTTAGTCACGTGATGTTAAGCGATCACCACCGTCCATAGACACTAGCAACACCAAGGGAGTCGCAAGTGCGTTGCCAGCGTGTGTATGGGGGAGGGGTAGGGAAGGAGAAAGGGAAGGGAAAGGAGGTGGGCCTTCGGCGCAATCACTGACCGAATGAAACAATGCAAGCACTGTTACTTCACGACGGTGTTCTGTGGGAGGGTAGTACTACCCCGGCGAGCCGACCCATACATGCTGAAACTAGTAATAGCTACAGCGTGGCTCTACAACCTTCAAGAACTCACTATCCAAACTACTTGAATAAAAATCATAACACTATGGCAGTAAACAATTCTTATATTCGCCTTACTATCTACTATTAAAAAAAAACTTATAAAGCACTCATTGGCTTGCCTTGGTGTCTACATTTGACGCACTATAGTTTACACGGTTACCATTTCCAGTCATCATCTGTTATATAACATCAGGTGTGATTTTGGTCAATTTGACCAATATATATAGCGAAATATAAAATAATATGAACACATTAATTAACTTACTCCACTTTATTAGCCAATGCTAGTGGGCATTGGCTCAACTTCGCCAAGGTGCACAAGACTCTGTGAAAGTTGGACAAGTCAAACAGCATTGAGGGATCGAAGAGGTCTGTCTCCCGTAGCTTGAAAACTTCATGGCATGTCCGCAAGAACACTTTTATATTTCTCATGCACAGGAACTGTAGGAGAAATGGTAAGCTTATAATTTTTTTCAATCCAAATATCCTACAATAGTTTAAAGAAATTTTTATGCAATTCTATACCAGCTTTTACATTTTATTATCATGTACAACACATTCCTTTTACTAAACCAGTATATTGTTACAATAGAATGAGATTATCAAAATGCTATTCTCTTGAATAATACAGCTGATATTATATTACTATCTGTTCTTATTTTCTAACAGATTTTCATGAAACCTTTTCATTACATTACATTTTTTTATAATCAATCAATTACAATTAATGTAAAAAATAATACTTTTATAAAATGTCTCTTAAAAAAAATTATAAATTGATATAGGGTAATTATATTAATTTATATAAAGCTTAATACCTACTGATAAATTAATTGCTTAATTAAAACACACTGGACACAGAGCTCATAAAATATTTAGATAATTAGATTACAATTAGATTTAGAGAAAAGTACCTGAATTTAAAAATATACAGCCGAATGTAGTAACCTCCTCCTTTTTGGAATAGTGTCAAAATTATGATACTATATATGATGACTTAAAGTTTTTTATTTTATAAATACTTCTTCTAAAGGCATAAAATGGTAGTGACGGGATAGGAAGACATTAACATGAGAAGTTTGATTATGTATATTATATAGTATATGTATATTATGAGATAAATTTGTAACATATCTCAGCAATCCATATTTCTGTAAAAATATGTGTTATTTACTTACTTTAGGTGTCAACTATGATCCCAAATGAAAGGGCATAAAAAAAACAAAACAATTACAATTAATTTCCCATTTTTTATGTGAAATATGTTTATTTATAGTATTAATTTATTGTATAATTCAACCAGTGACATTGTAAACATTATAATTAGCTAATAACAGAGAATCTAAATTATTGCCACAGATGTTAATTTCTAATTTTTCCTTATATTATGAGATTCACATTTGCTACATCATAAGTCAACAACCCATGTTTCAAAATGAAAATTGATCAAAGTAATCTTTCATCCATGTTATATTTAATTATTTTGATATTTTATTAATCCATATTCAGGCCAATGTGTAATTTATTACATCTGATTTTATAATATAAGTAAACTTTGTGCATCAGTAAAGAGGACTATGGGTTGAAGTAAATATTAAACTTAATATATATTAAGATTTATAATACTAATCTGTTGATTATACTTCTAAATTAAGGGAAATGAAACTCCTATTTATCATTGTAATATTTATAGTAAACCAAACCCCATTTCAATTGCATTAAATCCAAGTATATTATGCAGTACACATAAATCTATGAATCGACAATCAAATGTCCATTCATATTTAATTTAAAATGCAGATAATACACCGGAACATATTGAATTGAGTCCAGTTTGCATACATATGAATGGGGTACTGACATTCAGTACACTGCATGCATAATTAAATCATATCACACTGAATAACTGTATAATGATTACAAAATTCATCAAAGTATATCTTGTTTATTGTACGTAAATATGTTTATTTTATACTGAGTATGCATGTTATAAATAAAATTTAGAATTATAGTCTTAACTTGGGATGTCATTGTAACTTATAATTTGTAAGAAATATATATAGGCTTAAATGTTATCGCAATCATAAGATTTTCAAGAACACTGCATCTAAACCGTACCTGCGCCATCTGAGGTCTTTGGTTCACATCTTTCATATCGATACAGCCCGGATACAGCACGTTCAGCAAGTTGCAAAGAAGTACACCGTCGCGTAGCGTGTACGCTAGATCGTGGATGGTGCTAGTTTCCCAATTAGCCTTATGATCGGGACGCAGCAGTCCACATTTCGTCAACCAGGCCGCGCACTCGCGCCACAGTTCTTCACCACCAGAAGCCATGTTTTACATAAACACTGCACCACACATCGATAATGTCACCACAAGTACTGCTTTTCAATAATCAACACGCCATCACTAGACAAGGGTTAATTGATAATTGACATACAAATTGATACAACAAACAGAGAACAAACCAAGCGCTATACCTACATTAAAGGATAAGATTTTTTGACAACTGCAAGCTAATGTTGCCTATGTAAAATAAAAATAGTGAATAGCAGAGACAAATAAAAATTAGTGTATAGATAAAACAATACTATATTAATTGATAAAAACAGTTTATACAGATTAACGTCCTGATATTAAACCGCATAAATTCCTTGATATTAAAGTGAACAACTACAGAAAATGTATTACGAATATAAACCTTAACTGAAATTAATGAAATAGATTATCCTTGCAACAGTAGTAAAGTTATGAAAACGTTAAAAATCAATAAATATGGCCATAGACATATAGAAGAAGATAAGTCAGTATTACATTTTTCACCATAGCAACATTCGTGTAAGTGGAGTGACGCGAGTGCACGTCGAACGAACGAGTTCAATGAAAGTTTTATAAAATTAAAGATAAATTCGGGACAATTTGTGATTGATTTCTTCATTATAGGTAAGTTTTCTATTTACCCATATTATAGCACAAAAATTATTAAGAGAAAGTGTGTGAGAATAATATAATTTTTATCTATGACACACCCATGTATCGGCGAATTCCAGTTGAAAGTGTCCCAACTTTTCGAAAGCGATTAGATTAATATAAACGTGAATAGAATATAAATAATGTATATGTTATCTTTGCGGTGTATCGTGATGCGTCCTGCGGAAGTCTAAAATTGTCTGCGGCCGTTATCCTTTAGGTTTATTTTGGAACATTACGTCATTGGACTTATGAGGGAAGTTGGTTCGATAGTGGAGCGAGCTAACCGGCTGACGCGGTGGGGTCGCCGTCGGGCCGGTAAACGGTAAAGTAGAACACTGGTCGCCGCTCGGCAATCGGCATTGCGGCGGTGCTGCATTCAGCTACAATACACTCTTTTATCTTGATATTGTGATTAAATTAGTAAAGGATTTTGATTGTGATATGAACTATACTAATAGATTATTGACTATTTTTACCTTACAAGTGATTTGTGTCTCCATTATATCTGTGAATGATTTTGTGTTACATTCAATCAACTGATAGGTAATTTAATAAATATTTATTTTCCTTACATATTTAAATAAATATATACTAATTTAAACACAAAAAAGGTAATTTTGTCTTAATGTTATTTCTTTCAAAATGGAATAATATTGAATTTTTTTACAGAAGTTTAATGCCTCACCTACTTATAGAAAAAAAGTTAGCAGTAATTATGTAATGTACTTGGGATTCAACCCACATGAACAATATTAAAAAGAATAATTATCATTGCTTTAAAAAAAAATTACATTAATCTGTTATCAAAATTTGAGGTGATTGTAATAAATTAAATTGTTTCTTTACTAACTCAATTTTTAATAGATTAAACTTGACAAAGCCACTCACTGAAATACCAAACAAAATTACAATTGATTGACATTTATAAATTAAATAATTGAATATATTTTGTCAAAAAGAAAAATTTCTTAGATTCAGTCTAAGATATTATGCTATTACAGACTCTTACAAGTAATTAATAAAAAAATAAGAGATTTGAATAGATTAGAGATTTACGGTTCTATATTTTTATGTATGAAATTTAAAACAAATTGTTAAAAATAAGAAATCTCGACAACAGTGTCACCTACTGGAACCAACTATAACTAAGAGCCATCCAGGTGACCCCTTGAGTAAGAGAAAAAGAATCATGCAAAATTGTTCAACCGTTGTATAAAGAGAATAATAATTACAAAAGCATGCACGAGAATCTTTATCTACTCGATAAATTATTAACAATTAGTTGTTGCAGGATCATTCGAATTTAGGTTCTCATTAATTGGATTAATTTTATAAATACTTTTAAACTAGTTTTTTTATAAAATCAGAAAGTTCATATTAAGTACAAGGTTTTCTTTAAAAACACCATTCTTATAAGATATACTAGCTGAAACCGCAGCTCTGCACACGTTAAAATTAAAAATTTTTTTTTAAAGAAATATAGAATTGTGAGACCATGTACAATTATAGAAATGCTCTTTAAAAACAATTGTGAGTACGACACGCACGCCACTTACAGTAACATGTAACATATACATTAGATATATAAATAGAGGTTTATCATCAGCAACATATTTAAAACCTTAACCCACCATATAACTACCTCAGTGCTCACTTACACTGTATAAGGAAATAATGAAACAATGATTTAAAGATGTTATTATAATATCCCCATATTGTCCATAAGTAATACATTATGGTTTAATATCTTATTAGAAAGACCCCTTCTATCTTCATAATCACTATTAATAATTATAATGTTGAGTTGTAAACAATTAATGAGCTGATGTCTTGAAATCGTGGATAAATATAAATCAAGATATAAAACTTTATATCTATGGTTACAGAGTTATATAGACGAAAACGCGGTAAATAAAGCAAAATGGCCGCCTAAAAGATAATTCAGAATACATACATACAGCTATATGAATTTCAATTATATTTATTCTTGGAATCCAGTACAACGCACATCTTAAGCACATGTTTACAGTGAACAACATATTTTTGCTAAATATCATGCGGAGGAAGTTGCGGGTAACAGCTAATCTAAAATAGAATAACCTAAATTACTTCTTATACGATCAACTATCTGCTAGTGAAAGTCCCGTAAAAATCAGTCCAATCGTTTTGGACATAACATTGCGGGCGTAGCCGCGGTTAACAGATTGTCTAAATTACTTTTTATAATGTCCGCTATCTGCCGGTGAAAGTCCCGTATAAATCGGTCGAACCGTTTTGGAGATAACAATGCGGGCCAAACCACGGTTAACAGTTAGTATACATTAAAATTACCTAAATTACTTTTTATAAGGTCAGCTATCTGACAGTGGAAGTTACATGAAGATCAGTCCAACCGTTTTGGAGATAGTACTACGGGCGAAGCTACGGTTAACAGCCAGTGTGATTTAAAGTAGCCTAAGTAACCCGCAGTATTTTTTTCTATCCGCCAGTGAAATTCTCGTCAAAATCGAGCCAGCCGTTTCGGAGATTAGCTGGCACAAACAGACAGACAGATCGATGAAATTTTAAAAATTGCATTTCTGTTATCAGTAAGCGTGTATACTTTCGTACCCAATCAGTAAAAATATTTTATTTTGATATTACATACAGACACTTCATTTATATTATATGTATAGAAGAGTATTAAATAAATAGACCAATTGTATCATAATTCTAGTAAAGAGCCCCACCCATGTGTGACACAGCTGTATTTTTATGACTTATGTATGTAGGTTCATGCTTGGATTGTGTTACGATATTGATTTACTGGTCAGATATTATGTGCGTCGTGCGTGCATTCAACTGAGACTCGTTTTCTAGGCCAGTGTAATTTAATTATTCTGCTTTAAATATAGAGTTCCATTGAAGTGTAACTTTAGTTGAACATTTTATATATGAGATCGTAAACTTTATGGTATTTTAGCATTGATGTACAAAAACCCAAGATGCACAATTAACGTCTCACAGCCGGCGCACAAAAATGAGTACATAATTCGCATAATTTTTTTTTTTTTTTTTCAAAGTACCTACA